>JMFS01015514.1:0-26476 GCA_000699545.1 Podiceps cristatus
TTTTTTTGATTCAGAGATCATATTTCTACAGCATGACAACTGATTTGTCTGCTCTAACAGAGATAGAGTGGTACCACGGTTCATATGCATATAAGTTGTTCTATAGCTTTAAATTAAAGAACAGAGCAAAAGATGCAGCCTTATGAAGATCGGTAGTTGTGGTTGTCATACAGCTGTTTTGCTAAAATACCCCTGACTCACAAGCGAAGTAAATCAAAGAGGTGGGAAAGAAAGGGTACAAGCCTGTTCACTCCTACCATTTTATGTCAGTTAAACAAACACATTGCTGCCAATATTGCAGCAGTAATATAACAGACAAGACAGCCAGTATCTTCTCATATTCTCAGGATTTAAACACAAAAACCAAGAAGTTAAAAAAGCAGGGAATTTTTTAATGAGGCATGTCCAATGTCTAATATCTGACTTTTTTCTGTGCTCATGGTCAAACTATCAACATGAATGAGTACTGAAATGAGTGTGCATCCTGGTAGGGTGGATGAGCTTATGATTCATGAATGAGATTAGACCAGAGCTTCCAGAAAAAAAGAGATATTAATCTATGCCCCTTTTCTTGTACTTCCCCTTAGCAGCCATCCTTCCAAAATCCAGAGAATAAAATGATCATCAGAAGAAAATAGCATTAAAAAGGAAGATAAAAACCCCACAGCTCTGCTAATCACTTGGAATAGTCTGTATACCCACCAACTGAAGCAGGGATCTTTGGTCTATTGTGGTATATTACGTGGTTTCAAGAAAATGAGATAGGAAGGTAAATATACAAAGTAGGATTTAGCAAGGCGCTGGGTGAAGAGGGACAAAAACCCTTCTTATGGTTGTCAGTAAAAAGGAGGGTGACATTCTTACAGAGTTAGAGAAGGTCAATAAATCACCATCCTTATCTTGCAAACAGAGCCTGTGACTTCAAAAATTAGCTCATTTATTCTGCACAATTAAATTTATTGAAGTGTGACAGAAAAAGTTTAGCAGTCGCTGATGCAGAAAGGCAGCAACAACGGAAGCAGGCAACTGACTGAATGACACAATTAGTTGATTTTCATTTTATTTATCAATATAATTATTGAATTGTATTTATCCTATTTCACAGATTTTTACCATTATTAGAGCCTGGGCCTCAAGGGAAAGAATTAGTTCAAATTTCCAGTCTAACTTAATGTGATTATAGAGCTGCTAATAAAAGAAAAGTTCTATGAAGTGCTACACAATCTTGTATTCAATGTCACCTCACCATCAGGCTCTGAAATCCAGAATCCTTTCACGTAAGGGCAGTAAATTGAATATGTATTGTAAACACACTGCATTCCCTAGATGGCAACCGAACCTATGTTTGCAGGATCCCACCTTGATGTTGTTTCAAAGGAACCAAGATTCCTTCCGAGTTTTAAACTCAGGGATATGTATGTTTCTTAAAATTAAACAAAACCAAACCAAAACAAAAAAATCTACTGCTCTCTCTTTGTCTCCACCTGTACTTCAAGGTTCAGTAAACTTATTTGGAAGTGTTGTAAAAAGAGTGCAGGAATATTGGAGAAAGACTGTGGTGTCATAGGAGCAGAGGGTGAGTATCATAGAACCTTTAGGTTGGAAAAGACCTTTGAGATCACCGAGTCCAGCCCTTAACCTACCACTGCCAAGTCCATCACTAAACCATGTCCCTAAGCACCACATCTACAGGTCTTTTAAATAATTCCAGGGATGTTGACTCAACCAGGTCCCTGGACAGCCTGTTCCAATCCTTGACAGCCCTTTCAGGGAAGAAAATGGTTCTTACACAAAATCACAACACTGATCATTTCAGTACACACTGGAAAAAATGTCATTCCAAAGCTTCTGATGACATTTTTAAAAAACAAAATAAAAGCTATTGACAAATTAGAACGGTATCTGTTAGCAAATGTTACTTTTTTTTTTTTTTTTTTTTTCAGTCCAGTTTAGAAGCATCTAGACTACCCTAAGTTGCTTTGGCTCACTTCTTGGCATGCCTTTTTGTCATTCACAGCATCTGCTTTGGTTTTGAACTTGTAAGAGACAGAATGAGAAATGCTGGACCTGACTCGTGCACATATTCCACCCTTGCCTTTTACATACATGAGGAAGCAAGCATATGTTCAGCAGTAAGCTATATAATAATTCATGTCCTTTCTCACAGGTTCAGGAAATTAGACCACATGCTATTGCGAGTGTCTAACTTTTCCAATGTTTTGAAAGACTATTTCCATTGCCACGAGCTTATTCAGTTCTACCCTTCACTTCCATTCCATAAAAATTAATTTATTTGCTCTGAGAAAAAGACATACAGGCTATTTTTCTAAATGTTGGTCAAAGTGGCATGGAGCATTGCCTAAAACATTAAAAAATGGAGAGAGTCCAACATAATTCTATAGCTATAATTAATAAGAATGAATATTATTACTTACAATTAATAGCTGACTTTGGGTGATAAGATACTTTCAGAATTCCCGACGACTTAAACAACATATTCCAGTTACTGGGAACTTGGTGTCTGTGTAGGCTCAGACTATATTTTGGGAACTTAGTATAGTGACTTCTGCAGGAATGGGCAAGAAAGAAGCTTTACATCTGTAAGGCATACAAATCATTAGAGGTAATAAATAGGATCTCATTGGGATTATTCAACTTAAATTTGACATGAACTATCTACAGAAAAAGGATTCAAAAGAAAGCAAGCCATATATTGTATGCTCTCTTTTGTGTGTTTCTTTGGGGTAAGCCTGGAAAGTTGCCTCTCCATTTATGGAGAATTATATGCCCTACTAGGACCTGGAGTTGGTGGAAACCATTCCATAGCAGCACCATGCAGTGATCTGCCCACCTCCAGCAACACAGAGCAGAGGTGGCCCTGTCTCCAAAGAGCCTTACTTCAGCATCAGAAAGGATATAAAAAAGGGACAGATGGGAACAAAAAAGGATCAAAGAACAAAAGATAATTTTAATTGTTTCATTGGCTGGAGATGTTTCCAGTTTAGCCAAGACAAGCAGAACGCTTGTTGCTTTTGCTTGTATTCAGTATCAGCAGAGGAGAACAGCATACCTTCAAGGACTAACTTCTTAACAATCTCTGCAGAATTCAGCAAGGCTTTCATCATATTTTACTAGAATATAAATTAGAATCCTTAACATCTCAAAGCAGTATAAACTGGACTGACTAGGTCAAACACAATTACCATAAAATGGATAATATAAATCAATTTTTCCCTGCCCATTGCATCCTTACAAGGAAAGTCCTTGCCTTCTAGTCTGGTTTCACTCAACCTCCTCCTTAACACTACTGCATAGATATAAAGGGCAGGAGGACCAATTTTACTCTCTCAAGGGCTGTAGTTGAGTCAGCTATGTCCGTTTTAAAAAGAAATATAACCTATAAGCTGAGAACTGTCTGTCGGACCTTGGCATTATTCTCATTTGCCAATCAGGAAACACAAGCCAAGAAAGGGAGACATTCACAATAATAAAGATTACCAGGAGACCTCTGCCTTCCCGGGTGCCTTGCCTGACTCTCCAACCCCACTTTGCTGGCTTACACAGCATGCCATAAAAAACTTAAGATGAGTCCATTTTAAAGACTTTCATGTGTTGGAAACTCTAGCAAAGCTTACACACTCATCACTCAAAAGGACACTGTTCATGTGCATATATTTATATATGCTCCATAGAGCATTGGGCTTGATCCATCTGATGTAGAAGATTTTGTGTCTTAAAAATGTCACAAGCCTGGAGGATGCTTTTCTCCACCTACAGCAATCAACATTGCTTTGTTTTTATCTCTATTTTCCAAAATAAAATCCTTAACCAGGGCAGCTTTGTTCAGGGATGAATTTTATTTTTGACTGAATTCACAAGCTTCCCAGATTAACCCCATGGACTGCTGTATAACCATCAGACCTCTGAGCTGACTTTTCATTCCAAATCAATGTTTTCTAAGTAATTATTTACCCACGAACAGGTCAGAGAGGCCCCAATGGCAATATTTTCCTCCTCCTTCCATATGCAGAATCATTACTCAAAAGGGCAATGTGCCTCAGGTTTCCAGATTACTCACCAATTCATCTTTTCTTTAAGCCATATTATGCATAAGTATTAATGTGCAGCACCAAAGCTGTAGAAAGCCTGTCCAACTCTTCAGA
The DNA here is from genome assembly GCA_000699545.1 of Podiceps cristatus. Classification (NCBI taxonomy): domain Eukaryota; kingdom Metazoa; phylum Chordata; class Aves; order Podicipediformes; family Podicipedidae; genus Podiceps; species Podiceps cristatus. The sequence goes on from JMFS01015514.1 coordinate 4,164, forward strand.
GGAAACAAATTAATTTAATACAATCAGTGAGAACAAAATCCAGAGAAACCATGAGTGTATGAAGTTCCTGAGCCCCTCCTAAGCTTTTTGATTAACAGGGGTCTAGGCAATAGTAAATAGCAGTTCTGCAAAGCATGGGGGGCAGTACCATGTCATTTCATGGTACTGAACTATATATCAGTTTTCTTAGCCAAAAAGTGAAGATTTTCCAGTTGGCCTGAAACACTCAGCATGCCAGTACTGTGGGAGGCTGCCAGCAGGGATTATTCCAGGCCTGAAACCAGGTGAGCTGGAGGAAAGGGGGAGGATCGCAGACGTGACTCCACAGCACGGAGAACTGCACTCGTACAGGTAGAATTGCACCATGTCTCGGGGTGAAGGAACCCACTCCTCCATACGGTTTCTGCTGGATCAAACAACACCTCCACTTGGATCTGTCCTGAGTTCAAACACAAAGCAAAATTCCTTTACAAGAAAGCTCAAGTGCTACAAAAGCAGGCTCAGCTCTGTCAACTCCAGTTTCCTCACCAGTGTTCTGCCCACCGCAGATTATAAATAGCTCTGCACGGCAGATCTAAGTTTAACCTAGGTGAAGGTCATTTTGTGGAGGGGCAGGTTACTACTACTTCAAATCTAGTGACTGGGACATGACAGTGGGCTGTACATCAGTTGCAAAGGACAATAACTGGAGCTAACACAACTGAGAGTGAGCAGGCAGCAGGGCCATGACTTGAGTTCATGACTCTTCTCTGATGAGACTACACAGAGTAGGCTGTGCTCAGGCCTTGTATCACTGCTTACACAAAGTTTGATGACAAATAAGACTTTTCAAAGGAATACAGCCTGAAACAGCCAAGTTATAACTACAGATGATTATGGCTAGAAGTCCCTAAAGGGAATGGAGAATAAACTGTGGAAAACAGGGCACTGAAAAGCCTCGGTGCAAAGCGGTATTTTTTCCTGTGCCTAATTGGAAACAAGATAAACTGATACAGATCAAAAAAAAAAAAAAAATGTTCCCTCTTCCCAGTTCTCAGAGTCTTTGAACTGTAGGAAACCCACCAGTCTGAGGTTGAACAAAAAACCAAAGTTTTGAAAGAAGCAATGCAACTGAGGGAGTAGGCCAATACGCAAGACTTTGAAAGAAGAAATGCTGTATTTAACATCCATTACTTGCCTTTATACCATGTAAGATGTCAGAACACTGGCTGGGCCTCCTCTCTGCATCTCAGTCACCAGAAGTCAGTGCTTAGTAGAGCACCTCATTGCTGAGCAAAGAGGTTGTCAAGAAGACAGAGCCAATCTCTTCACAGTGGTGCACGGTAGGAAGATGAGGCATAAATTGAAATAAGAGAAGTTCAGATTGGCTATAAGATTTTTTTTTTTCCTTTTTTTCCTTGAGGACTATCAGGTTGCCCAGAGGTTGTGCAGCTTCCTTGGAGGTTTTCAAGAGCCACCTGGATAAAGACCTGAGCAACCTGGTCTCATCTCATGGCTGATCTTGCTTAGAGCAGGACATCAGACTAGAGGCTTCCTGAGGTGCTTTCCAACCTGAATTATCCTATGACCCTATGTGCACTGAAATTGCTTGCATACTGCATATTCACTGATCCTGTGTGAGAAAAGAAAGCAACTCTACATTTGGTAGCAAGGACTCTCTCTTGGTATTGGAATATTCAGGTTCTGGACCCTTTTGTAATTGCCAATTAAGTACCGCAACAATTACATTACAATTCAGATCATACTTAGATGTGTAATGCCTCTGTACTAATACCCAAGTTTGACTTCAGCGTGTCAACAAGCAAGTGGTTCCCAGCACAGAAAGGCCTGACTGCTGTACACCACTGTACATACTGCATACAGTATGGTGTTTTGCCACAGTGGGCCATAAAAAGAAAAAAATACATGCACATGGGAAATTAAGCTTCATCTCCTGAGGCTGGAGCTGTTCAAATATCCAAGGTTCCATTAGACTCTTCCAGCTCAGCGCCATCTTCCTTTGCATTTCTGGGGGATGAGAACATAAGGAAATGCCATTCCTTTTACAGCTAAATCGTGCTATTACTCCAACTACTTCTCAGATACTGGTACTGTTTGTTCTCCTAGCAGCAACTTTGAGGAACTCGAACAGTCACATATTGCTCAGAGAAAATACAGAAGAAAAAAAAAAGCTGAAGTTTTGGTTGAGACCTTAATTATGAACACAGAAGGTGAAGAACATTTTTCTTTAACTGCAGAATGTCCATCCTGTACAACACAGCAAGAATTTCTAACCTTTCTCAAGTAATGTCATTGATGCCAGATATTTAGTGCAATGATTTCAGCAGTGAATGTCAAATCTCTCTCAAATATTTGCATGCTTCTTAGGTCCTAAACTGACAAGCTTTAATTTAAGCAGATCTAAGTGAAATCTGCCACAGCACATGTTGGTTAAGATATTTAAATGATACAGGCCACAATGAGAAAGACACAGAGCACATGCAATCCTCATTAGAATCAGTGTGGCAGGGGCTTTTCTCATTACAGTTACTTAAACAATAAATTAATTAAAAGCTCCACAAAAAGCCCAAACCTAAAACTATTCAAGATGTGTGGGAAAAATGCCACACTCTTGCAATCTGCTCTTCGTGGAAAAAATGGCAGTCCTCTCTTTTCATCTTTATTTCTCTTTTCCCTGCAGAACCCACATGGAGTATATAATGCATAACTAAGCAAATGAGGCAATGGAAAGTGCAAGGACAGTAATACCTCTGAGCAAGCTCATGTCAATAGACCCCAGCAATGTAGTTAGTGGCAAACTTAACTGGGGGCTGTCATCAAGTTGCTGAAAGGATTCCCCAGTCTGTCTGACAAGAGTCCTTAATATACCATACTCACCTCAGTCCACACTCTTGTGTTTTGACTGTACTTTAGAGATACAGAGAGCTTCATGGGACAGACACTGTATCCTTTTTACTTTACTTTTCTCAGGAAAACACTCCATATCAGCCTGTATCTACCTTCTCTCCCCACAAACAAAGCTTTTTGAACCTGTTGGCACTTTTCAAGTCATCTCGCTAGAGGAGTAAGAGGTAATAGCTGAATTTCCACAAATATTGTGAAAGTAAGAATGCAGTACAGGACATAATTTTAGTGCTCTTAACAAGAAAGACCTCTAAGAAGAGCTCTGTTATCATATTTATTACACACCAGAGAATCCCCAGAGGCAAGCACTTTGATGAATTTCCCAACCACAGTCGAACCTTGGATTAGAGCTCATACCTTAGACACGGGATAATTGGTACGCCTGGTACAGCCTTCAGACTATAACCCACAACTGCTCTTCCATGTGGGTGGTGATGAAGCTGCAACCTGTAGTCCAAGGGCAATCAAGAGACTTCAGGGTCTTGGGACAGTTGGTAAGGGAATCTGGAGAACAGGTTATTATTTTCTCTCTCCTTCCAGTTACCGGCAGTGACATTGGAAGAAAGAGACAGGCCCAGTCTATTAATACATGGCTTCATGGCTGGTGTCATCACCACAATTTGGGGGTTTTTAGTAATGGGATAGCCAACAACGTGCGCTTGCAGCCCAGAAAGCCAACCACATCCTGGGCTGCATCCAAAGCAGCGTGGCCAGCAGGTCGAGAGAGGTGATTCTGCCCCTCTGCTCTGCTCTGGTGAGACCCCACCTGGAGTGCTGCATCCTGCTCTGCGGCCTCAGCAGAGGAGAGACTCGGCGCTGTTGGAGCGGGGCCAGAGGAGGGACACAGGGATGATCCGAGGGCTGGAGCAGCTCTGCTGTGAGGGCAGGGGGAGAGAGTTGGGGCTGTTCAGCCTGGAGAAGAGAAGGTTGCGGGGAGACCTGATTGTGGCCTTTCAGTACCTGAAGGGGCCTACAGGAAAGCTGGGGAGGGGCTTTTTACGAGGGCATGGAGTGACAGGGGAAGGGGTAATGGCTTTAAACTGGAAAGGGGTAGATTTAGATTAGATATAAGGAAGAAATTCTTTACTGTGAATGAGGGTGGTGAAACACTGGAACAGGCTGTCCAGAAAGGTAGTAGATGCTCCATCCCTGGAAACATTCGAGTCAAGGCTGAAGGGGGCTCTGAGCAACCTGATCTAGTGGAAGATGTCCCAGTCCATGGTAGTGGGGTTAGACCAGGTGACCTCTAAATGTCCCTTCCAACCCAAAAGTTCCACAATCCTAATTCAGTCACAAGGTCCGAAGCCATTGAAAACCAGGCTTCACATATGCTGCTCATTAATTCCTGCTATCCAACCCTGATTTAGACCTGCATTTAGATAGACCTAATTAGCTATCTCCACCTGCCGGTTCAAGTCCACAGAGGAGAAAGGACTGGATCTAAGCTTACAGTTAGGTGCCCAGAAAGTCACTCTGATGGAGTCTAGGGGCCTGACAGCAAGTAAGTGATCTTCTGTCCTTTACCTAACTACTGAGTCCTCCTCTCCAGGTGTTGAGGCACCTTAAATTCCTCTGAGCATGTCCAGAAACACAACTGTCTTGACTATGTTGGGCCAAACATCTTAGAGCCTTCATACCCTAGAAGCCATTTGGGATTGATGAACTAGGGCCTCTAGTGCTGATGTTCACTTAGGACATGACTGGCAGAGAGGAGACACTCTTGTTGAATCTCTCATGTTAGACAACCAGCAACAGCTCAATTCCTAGGGTTGAGCGAGACTGCATAAGTGGGACTCTTTTTTTGGATATGGTCACTTTCTGCTCAAGGTGTCTGCATCTCAGGTAGCTTTCAGAAAGGCTCTCTTGATCTGAAGCTGAGAGAACTGAAATTGGCAGATGATGATAATGATTAACTATGGATGCTCTGTTAAAGCCCTGCCAAGATGATCAGCTAAAAAATTCCCATCCAAAGATAAGTGCCTAAGAAAATGGAACATATCTGGAGCACACCAATCTCCCTCCACCAACTGAACAGGCAGCCTAGACCATTAAATCTCTATCTGTTACACCGGTACCTTCATAATCTGTCCTTAAAGCTCCTAAATATCCAACTCGCTTCTGAAATCCTTTGAACTTGAAACAGTTTTATTTTAATAAACAATCCAAACTTGTCAGACTCAGTTGGAATACCTTTCAGACTCTATAACTAATGTTCACATCTCTGAATTATAAATTTAGTGCAGAATTTCAAGTTTTACTTTTCAGATGCCAAATCCTTTTATAGTAGAAAGCTTTTTAGATAATAGGATCTTTCTTGTATAATGCATTCATAAAATTCCTTCAGTGATAGGGTTGTAGTTCAAAGATCATTTCAACACTGCTGATTAGTTTCTTAATTAAATTATTGTGTTTAAAAAGGGATAAATAAATACTGGTCACAGTTTAAAGGGAAGCAAAAGCGGGTTGCAGAACTTGAAAAGGCTGCCCAATAAAAAAAAAAAAAAAAAAAAAAAAAACCAAAAAAAAAAAACCACCCAAAACCACAACAAAACCTTGCATTTTTCTCTCTGGAGAAGCACGTTCATGAACAGCTAGTATGATCTGTCTCCCTTCCAGGAGGTGTACTGGAAACCCTGGGCTGAGCTTTCATGAAAGAAGGGGTCAATCAAGGATGTTTTGTAAGGTGGAGAATGAGATTTACAGCAACATAACCAGTTGGCCATCATTACACGCTACACATGTCCTAAATTAGGAGAGCATGAAATGGGTGGATACATTACACTGTTTCCCGAGAAGCACATTGGGTGAGTTGTTCTTGTTCCAGTTCTTTGAGACTCAACACCGCATCTCCCAGGAATCTGTAAATCATCATCAGGTGATATTTGTTGGCTGTCATACCATGGACACTCAGAACCGGTTACAACTTTTACCAGGCATTTTCTGTTCATGTTTTTAAGGTTCGCTTTTCCAGGAAGCTGCAAACCAAACCAACAAGTAGAGTAGCACAGCACAAAACAAAATTCCAGAGATAAGAGCCATGCTGATAATATAGTCTTTGATATTTGTTTGGGAGCCCTGCTGAGTTAAATAACTGTCCTTTACCAGATTAATGAAGGTATGTCTGCTCTCTCTCTCTATTCACCTATGTAGCCCCTATCAGGGCAGTATCTGAACACCCCTGAAACACTAGTGAACTTACCCTCATAGCATCCCTTTGAGGCAGTAAAACACAGAGAGTAACACACTTGTCTGAGGTCAGTTGGGAAATATGTGGCAGAGAAAGGCCCCCAGAACTCTGGTTCTTCACAACCATCGCAGAAGCACCTATGTTATAGGGTCCCCCATGTACCTGGTACACTTGTTACTTATTGCGTCTGTGGCCATTGAGGAGGGAACAAGATTCGCATCAAAGACAACTATGTTGGACATCAGGGAAATCCAACTGCAGAGAAATCAGGTACTCAGATGGGATATTCATAGCAGAGCTGTGCCATGTTCTTCACACAGGTTTTTAAAAAAGGGATGGTAAATAATTCTTGGGAATAAGTCTTCTGAAAGATTGAACTGTCCTGCTGTGTTCTACAATGCAGACAAGCCAGCCTGGGATATCACCTAGTTTGTTGCGCTATCTTTAGCTTTCCAGCTCATATCAGAACTTGAGTGGTAGACAAGTAATGGTGACATTTATTATTGCCTGAGTAACCTAGAAATGGGTCTAATTCTAGTGTATCAGAAGATATACACAATAATATACCTTGTCAAGTTATTAAATCAAGCAGCTACAAAGGACCAGGGACAGGCGCACTCAGCAATGTTGAGCCACAGTAAGTGGAGTGTGAGGGAACATCCCCATATAAAGAGATCAAAGCGTTGGCATGGATGACAGGTAGTATGTAAGGTGTGCCAAAAATTGAAGCAACTTTCAGGGATTCTCTTAGCAGTCAATCAGTCAAGCGCCCACAAGATGAAAAAGCAAATGAAACTGCCACATCTGCATGGGAGATGAGATCTGTTATAGGTCCAGCCCAACTCCTTGTTTAATTCAACAGAGCATTTCCATCTGACTTCAGGAGCCTGGAGTGGGCTTCCCCATTATAAAAAGCAACCCAAACTTTGTCTTTTATAAAGGGCTAAATTCCTAGGAAATGCCAAGAAGTTTAACACCCTCCGATGGAGTCTCTCATTACAGCACATTTGTGTGGGATTTCTGAACATCTGGAAGCCTGGACACCTGAAGTCATGGACAAACAGCAACTGCACACATGCAACTAGTCAGATGCAGCCAGAGTGTACTCAACTTACTGTGCGTGTACTCAGCAACTCACAATTCATAAGCACTAAAATGCAGGCATCATACTTCTGAGTTGGGCCTTCCAGTCAAAAATGTATCTGTGCATGTATTCTTGACTCACATGACCCAGTCATAATATTGCAATGCATCTTCCTCCCCTTCCTTGTTTGGATGGGGTTTGCCTCTACCCTGTTTATAGAGATAAAATAGTAACAGCGAAACAGTTGACATAAAGCATGTGTTCTGAATTATTTATGTTTTCTTTTTTTTTTCTTTCTTCTTTTTTTTTTTTTTTTAGGCTGGAACACCAGAAATAAAACAAAATAAAAACCAAACAACAACAACAACAGAACAGAAATACCAAACATACCTGCTTAGCTATGTAGCAGAAATGGACTTGAGGATCCAGCAACAAATACAGCCCAGTGTAAAACTAGGGTTTGCATTTTGTGGAGAAAATGCATGTCACGTCATGTATGGTTACGTGAGTTTCCCATGGATTAAGCAAACTTCACCATATGCTGCCGGTCAAAAAAATATGTATGTGCGTGTGTAGAGTTATAGATATCTATCTCTTTCTGCAATTTCTAACAGCATATAGAGCTGGAGTTCATAGCAGGATCTGGCACTGAGGAACCAACACGTGCATGTGAATGTGGCCCAGCTGAGATGGATATATTTGTTTGTATGCTTCTACTACATCAGGAGTGGAATATGCAGTTCATTTCTTCTCTTTTGGCTAATTTGGAGAAGGCTCAAGCCACTAAGCCCTAGCAGCATACTACTCAACAGAGCATTCCTGACCCAAGTCACAAAATCCTCTGGGTAGGCAAGCTGCAGGTATATACCCGAGAGTTTCCACAGCCCAGCTCCTCATACTACAGGATCACAACTGTGATAACATCATCTTCACTATTCTCTGGGGAGGAATCTAGATTGAAAGCTTTTCAAGAGCTACAGGCCTCACTTTTCTGTCCATAGGAAAGACCATTTATCTGTGGTCATGGTATGCTGCATTTATCTGAAGATTATGTTCAGCTCTTCCCTTTCCAAACTTTTTGATACAAGTGCCGGAAGACGTTCACTAGCCTGTCAAGGATAAAACGAATACAGGGGAATCTTGGAAAGACATCAAGCAGAGAGGAACATGGATCAAAATAATGAGATATCAAGTGTGGATAAAGATCCAAACTTATCTAGGGCCTGAGGTTTAGTTGGCCCCTTTCTGTCCACAACGTTGATGCTTACAGAGCTCTACATTTTTAGACAAGCAAGTTCTGTGACACTGGCTATTGAGGAATTCATGCTGGTTTTGGTAAATGCTGGGAAAATTGGCCTTTTTGCCCTGGAGTTATTACTTTTGCCTCTGGGAAGCAAAGAAAGTAAAAATAGATCAGTAACTACAGCTCGAGAGAGACGTTTACATAGCCCATGTAAATGAAAATTTTGGCCAGACTTCTTTTATTTCCCACTGTTTCATCTTCATACCGTCTTTTCAGCTTTACATAAAAGATGGTTCTTATCACAGAAATTGGACTCAAATCCAAGGCTAGATGTGGAATATCCTCCACCAAGGCAGCCCCTTTTAACCCCATGCCTTCCCATTACAGTGCTGAAGCACTGGATCAGAACCAGCCAAAGCTTCCAAGCTGCCCTCTTTTTAAAAAATTTAAAACTCTTTCTAAACTTGCTGCCCCTAAAGCATTCTTCAGCTTCAATTTAGTATGGCTCCCTGCAGGCCATCCCACAGTCACTTCAAGAGAACCTGTCCTGTTGCTCCATACTTTCTGCTTCCTGGAGTTTGTACAGGAAACAAAAGCAAACATTAGTTTTCTAGTGTGACATGACCTTGCAAGTGTCTTGCAAGCCCATCTCTTCCCCTTCCTCCCTGTGAGGCCAGAAACCTGTTGCTACAGATTTTTGGTACTCAAGACTACAGTCAACCATCAGAGTGGTGAGGGGGCCACACAGCAACACAGCTGTTCTCTGCTCCCATGGCAAGTGCTAAAGGGGTGGCTACCAGCGTCTCTGACCCTATCTTGATAAACATTGCTGTCCAGACATTGAAACTAGTTGTAGATATCCCCTTTGTTCCCATGATGAGCAGATCCAGACCACTGGCTCAAAATCGCCATGCTGTGGGATCTCTTTCCTGCTTTAACGGAGACAATTTCAAAATCTGGTAGCTTGGGAACTCCCAGAGCTCAATACAAATTAATTCAAGTCCCAGTAGAAAACAGATTCTTCTGTTTCAATAACATACAGCTTGTTTAGAGAGCCAGCAATTCAGAGGAGACTGTACCATGGCTCCTGCCAAGCCTGGGCCTCACACCACAGTGGCTTGGACAGTGAGTAAGGATTTATTTTTTCCCACAGTGGTGGAATTGAGACATCATTCATGTAGATATGTTTCCTCTTGTTTTAAATGATAGCTGTTAAAGGATGTCCCCCACACTTCAGGAAGCTGAGAGAGACCCTCTGTCTAGTCACCAGCTCTGGAAAACTGATCAGGTCACATACCTCCAATTTGTTGGTTTGGGTACTCCTGCTAGCCTTTAAAACACAAAACAAAGCTCTCCTAAAGGAAAATCTCAAAAAATCCCATTAAATAGATGGAAAAACTTTTCTTCTCCTTCAATTAGCACTTGTTTCATCCACCCTCACACGTAAGCCCCACACTTACAACAGTCCATCACTGACTCAGAGACCTCCTCAATCTGCTGGAGGCTTATGGTAAATACTGATCTAACCTCAGACCCATGTAACCATCGATACCTTTAAACATCTTGCCAAGTTGCCTAACTGCAGGGAAAGGGGGATTATTCCTCGTCATCCTCAGCCCAGCAAACACCATCCTTGTTAATTACACGAGTCCAACACCATACAGTGTCTCAGGTCAATGTCTTCCTTATGGGCAGTGATTGCTGTTGCAGCCCTACAGGAACCACACGCGTTCCCTCTCTCCTCAGGGGAAAATGCCAGCACCACAAGGAGTCTACCTTCCCAAATCGCTCAGGAGTTAGCACAGCAATCAGCAAGAGCCAGGACTCCCACTAGGATTAAACAGTGTACAACACAGGCAGATGTGGCCAAAGAAGTCCAGCTGCTGCCAAGCTGGTTGCATTTTGGGTGCAACTGGGTCTCAAGCTGGCGAGAGCTTTGAGGTGACCTTCTCATACCTTTTCCTTAATGGGAGCAGCCCAACCATGCCAAAGGGGTGAGGATCTGCACAGATGTGATCCAGGCTACTCAAAACAGAGAAAACAGACCTTAGAATAAATCCCAGTCCCCAGCACCCCTTACTCGCTGGAGCTTCCTGGCTGCTCTGTGTTCACATGCTAGGGAGCTCCCAATCCTTCTTTCAGCCCAACAGCATGCTCTGCTCAGCTCCAAGCCCTGCACCATTCCCGCTGGCTCCCAGGAGACCCTCTGTGAGGGCCATTGAGGATGTCAAGACCCAGTGTCACAATCAGGAGTTTCCCATGAGCTCTGCTCCATGTTTGGGGAGATGTGTCAGGGAGAATGGGATGCCCCACACTGCCATCTGTAAAAGCTCTTCAGCTCTCCCCATAGCCCTCCGAGAAGGGGAAGCCTTCTCCTCTCTTCAGAACTGAAGCAGGCAAAATAAACCAGCCTTCCTCCTTGCTGCTCACCCACAGCTTTTGTAACAAAAGAGAACATGCACTAGCTGCAAACAAACAAAATCAAGTAGCTGCCTCCCTTCACAGCAAATTATACAGCTTTCTCCCGCATATTTTTCCACTCTAAAACCATCCCAAGAATGAAAGCAGTAAGCAGGCACCATCAGGAGGCTGGGGACAAGTACCAGAACAACTTCCACCATAAATCAATTGTGTAGCCACAGATACACACACAATGATGAGGACTCAGAAAAGCCCATGAGGAAATCAACCATTTTGTCATCGGAGCAGAGCATAAATATTGTGTAGCAAATAGGGGTAGGGGCCACACACTGAGCAGTACAGAGAAAACTAAATATTATGTTGCCGCTCAGTAATTGAGCACAGCCTATTCTGTGCACGAAATAAGGCAAGGATGAAAGAGGGGGGGGAAATAGCAGAAGCATATGTAATTAAAGGCTATGCAGAAAAACAGAGTCACAAGGGGACTTGCTGGAGATACCAGGGGTAAACAGAGTTCTGGCATTCCCTGACTTGAAAGTGTCATGCACACTCATGTATGAGAGTGTGGGTATGTGTCCATCCTGCACACATTTGATTAGCCCACGCACAGGAAATTCACACAGAATCAATGGCCGAGTCCCTTGAAAGGCTTCTATAGAGAAGGGAACTGAGGTTGCAGGAACAAGTGTGAGAGCTCCAGCAGCAAAAAAATTATGCAGAACTTCAGACTAAGTGTTTCCTTAGGCTGCTCATGCACATAGATAATTCCGACTGCTGCAGAATTTAGGTAAGTAGGGGGGCAATTACAGTCAAGTTGCAGACTACCAAGTTACCTACCAGAAAACAGCAGCCTTGCCTTTGCAACTCTGAAGGCATCCTTTAAATAATTTATTTTTAAATGTGTATGCATTCAGCTCCAGTGTGAACAATGGCTGGAGTAGGAGAAATTCATAATACCTAACTTTTAGAGATAATCTTTAGTGGGAAGCTAGACACCTACCCATCATTTATACCTTTAGAAAACCTCCTCCACAATGTTATTTGCCTGCAGATCATGCAGCTCAGATGGCTTTGACAAAAACCAGTTGTTCCAATTTCTGGGACAGGCTAGAAAAAGAGTTACTGTAGTTATCCTTCCCCAAGGCAAGGCCTGGGTGGATCTGGAAGCAATGACAGCAGGCAGTGCATGGGAAGTGGAGGTAGCCCAGGGAGGAGAGGCAGTGGAAGTGAGTTCTGAGGCAGCAGCTGGGATGAGAAGGGAAGCTGTCAGGGGAGAAGAGAAAATAGGGAGGTAATGCTGTTCTCCATAGGGACTTTAGAAAAAGGAGCATGGAAAAGGGAAATCAGAAGGCAGCCTTTGTTCTTCTGATTTCTGGCAACCTTGGAAGCTTTGTTCTGCTCATTAAAAAAAATGAGCAGCCTACAGTACAGCGAGACCAGCCACCCCTCTTCCAAAACTCACCAAAGCTGCCAGAAATTTTCCCACTAGTTTGGGCCTAGGTGGGCCAGAAAACCAATTACTAATCTCTAACACATGCATGGTCTCAGCAGTTGCAGTGGGGTGCGGCACAGGGGTTTTAATTTCTGCTTTACATCCTTCCTGCTAACACCCAGCGTGCCTCTCCCTTTACCGCACAGCTTTGCTACCTCCACTCCTACCATTTTACGCCTTCTGTTTCCAAAAGTCAGCCACAGGGACGGGGAAGGTGGTGAAGCACCATGCAGGAGCAAAGCCCAAACATGGCCACTTAAAGCAAATATTATTTTTCAACTGAAAGACTTTTAAAATTTTTTTCCGAGTTTATTTTTAGAACAATGGTAAACCATACAAATCCTGGAGGCCTCAAGCACTTTCCTGCTGTGCTGGTGACTTAATTTATTTCTTTAATTTGTTAAAACCTCACCAAAAAAAATGTTATTCTTTGGAGACTTCGCTAGCCCAAGTTTTGCACGTATTATTTGCTGCAAAAGATTAATGAGGTAGCAGAGGCAATTTTTAATGGATTCTCTTGGTTTTCGCTCACTCTCCCTCACTACTTCTTTTTTTCAACTGACATGGCAGTCCAGGTCCATGAATCTGCTAAGTGCTCTCCACAGACAGAATACAGGGTGCGGGAAGAAAGCAATGAAATCAAAAAGCCTCTTTCACCACTTCTCCCCTTCTCTTTCACCACGCAGGGATATGGCGTTAACCATCATGCTGCACCAGCCTCCCGCAGATCAAACGCCTCCGTGGCCCGTGGCTCCTTTGCAGTGCTCTGAGGGAGCGGACGGAGCTGAACACCCTGAGTTTACAGGAAGGCTGCATGTGTGACAAGAGCTGATCCTACGCATAGCTCAGAGCTGTCAGCTAGCCAGGCGATACGCTGAGGCCCTTCTCTTGGCTTGCTTAGAAATCTGCTGACACTCCCAGAGACTCTTGGGGAGCGTTTTGGAGCTGAGCCGCAGAAACCTTCCCATCGACCTGCTCCTCTTACGGGAACCAAGTGCTGCCTGGGGTGTAGCAGCAGCACAGGCTTCGGTGGTGATGGCTAAGAATCAGATATATTTCTCTTTCTTCACCCAGAATAACCAGGCTATTTGTCAAGAAGACTCATTGTGCTTAGAGGAGTCTAAATCCTTTCTCCTCTCTCAGGCCACATGCACCCTCTACTCCAGCACAGCTCTGCAGGGAGACTTTGCCTAACAGGAGGTGAAATGGAGAGAGAGATGAGGAAAACAAAAAGCGAGGGAGCACAGAGAGGGTGAGTTAAGATGCTAAGGTCAGGGCAGAGAGAGACATGGCAAGTTCCTTGTGATAGCTTCAGAGACAGGGTAGGGCTGTGATGGGGTAAGAGCATGTGAAAGGGACAAGAAATCACAACTCCCTGCTGCATAAGTGAGGAAAAAGAAGGTGCAAGTCTCTTGAAAGGCAGCCAGAGGCCTCTGCTCTTTCTCCACATGAAAAGCTGATTTTTCAACCTGAATGAAGCAAAAAGAAAATGTGAGCAGGCACTCTTCTCGCTTGCTCCCCGCCTTTGAGGAAGTCTGCTCATCACTTTAGGCTTGGAGACTCCTATTTGCAGAAGGACTGAACTACGAAAGCCCTTCAGCATGACTGAGACCAGGCCACCCACCACATCACAGCACTCAAGTCACTTGGAGCACTGTCCAAATTAAACCACCAGAAAGAATACACAATAGGAACTAAGTCAGGGATACTAACCGTGATATGATTTCATTCAGGTGGATCAGCTGGTGGCCCGAGGGTCATGTATGGTCTATGGGGCAAATCTATGCAGCTCAGTGTATCTTTTTTTTTGCCACAGCTTCAACCCTGACACTGACAAGACCATTGCCAAACCCTTCTGAGTGTGCCAGTGGTGTAGCACCGAGCCTCATAATCTGCATTTGTGCCTGCAGAGTGTGTTGGCTGTGACCAGCCAGATTTCTGCAGGCATTTGGACGCTCTGTTCTGCACATCTAACAGCCCCGCTTCAAGTGTCGGTGCCACACAGGCACAAAAGTTTTTTGAGAAATCTGGCCCGTACAGTGTGCCATTCAAGCAAATACACCATCACATTTTTCTCGCCCTTTTTTTTTTTTTTTCCCCTCAAGTGGTAGACAACACCACACAGAAACAGCGAAGCAGAGCAACAGTGTAGGAATAAGGAATGGGCATCAGAGTACCTGCCTGGAACAGCTGGCTCAAAGGCAATGACACACAATAAATAACCCTGAACACTGAAAGACAGGGCTGTCATTCTCTGTCATGCCAGAAATCTCATAAAGCACAACAGAGATGACTGGAGGTTAGAGGACCCCATGGTCAGAGGACCTTACAGAAGAATTTTTATAGCACCATATTTCACAACTTCTTTCCCTAATCTTGCTGATCTATGTCTGTCTCTGCCTCCCCATTCACTGTCATTTACTCAGAAACTCACAGTCTATGCTGCCACGAGTGTATTCAAGTCTCTGGCTGCCCATGCCCAGAGGCAACGCCATCACTCCAGTGCACACAGAACAGAGGGCTTCATGCGATGTGCTTAGTGCTGGGATCCAAATGAAGGGCTGCTGAGGGAGGCAGAAAGACAGCTCAGTTCTTATTCAGGCTAAGCAGCAAGATCACCTGAGAGGACATGTCCCCTGTGTATTTATCAAGTGATAGAGGCAAGACTGCTGTCCACTCTGAACTCTATCCTATCAGACAAGGCAGCGTAGAGCCACTTCAGGCATTTCTAGATGAGTTGCAAGCACAGCCTTATCCCCTCTAGACTACCCCAAAAAAAGTATAAACAATCACTTCTAACAACAGAAGTTTGACATGTGTAGAGGTAGCCCTAACACCTTTGAATACCACTGACTGGATTCCCCAATATATCACTTTGATCAAAAACTTGTCAGGATTCCCCTTCTGCATTTTCTTTGGGTTTTTTTGAATGGGATGACGCATGATCAACGACACCACACAGGTATAGTAATGGTACTTAAATAATCCCATATACAGCAAAGATTGTTGCACACATTCATTTAAAGTTGGCCTGAGGCAAGCCAAACATACAAACAATTAGAGATCTGTAGGCATGCCAAGAAACATTCGTGCAGCATATAGGCCCAAGAGGAAATATAATGAAGATTAAGAATATTATTAACACATATATGGAGGTAATAGTATTTGATGGATTTCTGTATGAGTACCTCTGTGATTCTGGCAGACCCCAGAAAAAGGACTGGACCGACATTTTCCACATTTACCTACAGCTGACAAATCTGTAGCACTTCAGTAGCGCTAAGTATCTGAAATTTAAATGGCTGCTAAGCCATCTTCCTTTGTTTTGTTACACAGTAATTAGATCCACCTCATTCACTCAGTTCATGACAAATGTTTCTGCTTCACTCACATCCTTCTATTGCCGTTTTTTTTTTTCCCCCACAAAAAGGCTTTCCCCCGCCCCCAAACCTTGTAAGTTTTTTTTGTTCCCATTACAATCTTTGGCACACAGAGCAGGTGGTATCAGAAGTGTAAATGCTTCCATATTCTTTGAATTGCTATAAACTGCTGTTATGGTTTTGTTCATTTTAAGTACCCAGTCTTTTGATATCCTGGCCAGTCCATTCTGTGCTCACGAGTTAACAAGACTACAGGCATGAAGAGACACAAGAAAGGCCACCCAATTAAAGGGAGAAAATTAAGATCAAAACAGGGTACCGTGCTGTCTTGTGGTCAGGTACAAAACTGTACCTGATGTAATCACTGATAACAGGCTAGTTAACATTGTACCTGCCACTTTGCTGTGACCTTCACCACTCACCCAGCTCCAGCCTTATGAGAGCTGACTACATTTTAAGTTAAAAAGGCTTAGATTAATAATATTAGTAACCCTGGAAATCCTCAGACAGCTTCCCTGAAAACAACAGAGGAACAACTTTGAAATTACAAGTCCTGTGAAAAGGACTCTGCATAATTTGTTAACAGACACAGGTTGTTTTCTTCTCCATTAAACCAGAAGGAACTGAGAACTGAAAGTCCATGCTTACTTGAGGGATGAGGGACTGTCCGATGTTGCATGTAAGCATGAGGTTACCCAATGTCCAGATCAATCCTTGGAGCTGCTCAGGTGCAAGCTGTTCCACGCAATATGTACTGTTCCCCTGATCGGGCATCCAAAAACCACAGCATAAGCAGTAGGTCACAAGCAGGGCTCTGAAATGAAATGTGTCGTCAGCATCCCAAGATGAACATGGTCCCACTGCTCTAGGGATTAATGCCACGGGGTGAGTGTTCCCAAACTCAGCATTCCTCTTCCTTCACACACTGAGTGTCAAGTGAGGGCAGGCAACTCACTGTTAAGCAGAGACATAGGCCTTCATTAAAACAGCATGATGATCATCATCTACATTTCAGAGAGAGCTCACACCTGAAAACTGCTAGGAAAAGTAGGACACAAATCTTATTTTCAAAAATTAAAATAAAAATTCTTCAATGGAGTCTCCCTTAGGAGTATTAAAAGAAGTATTGTCTCTTATTGCAAATGGAGGGAGTCAAGAAGGGTTCACTACACATCGTAACAAATAAAGATCTTCTTAAAATACAAAACATACCACAGAAATTATTTGTTGACATGTTCTACCGCTTTTGTCCAAAATTCCTGCATTGAGCTGCCATCAGAGCATTCAGTGAAGAAGAGGGAACCTAAAAGGCTAACAGTCCATCAGTGCCACTACTTCCCAGCTCACAAAGAAGGCTGGCCAGTTTACCTCCTGGTAAATTTGGTATTTTACACAATAAGCTGGAAGGAGTGCACCTTAAATAAGATAGATAGGAAAATCCAAATAACTATGAGGAGAGTACAGGTAGGATTCTGTTACCTAACACCAAATAGTTTAACAACTACACCGGTGTCTCAAAAACAAAGCAAAAAAACCCCATCAAAATGCTGAATTTGGCTTCCATAATGCAAAGAACAGCTGGAGCATTTCTGCATGACTTGGTTAAATGCAGCAAGATTGGAATTTTTAAGTTCCCAAGGGGAAGGGGGGAAAAAAAAAAAAAAAAAAAAAGGCAATAAATTGCTGTTCACTTTCTGCTATCTGTACCAGTTACTACCCGGATCCAACTATTTGCCACCTAGGATCCAACTATTCAAAAATCCACATAATTAATTAGTACCAAACCAGAGGTCTGTGAAACATCTGTCCCCCAGGAGTGACCTTTTGATGAGAGAAGACCGTTCCTTGACTCCCCAAATACTACAGCTCAGACTTGCTGCTTGAAAAAACTGTTTCCCATGAGAAGCTTCTTATCAGCACCGAGCCCCACCAGTCTGGCAGTGAAGAGCAGGTAAGAAAGAAGCAAGCCCAGTGAAAAGGGAGAGATTTCTTAGGCATTTTTGTAGGTTTATCAGGTGTCACTAATTTGCCTGTTCTGGTGACATCCAGGCCGCTTTTCCATTTCTTCTTCTCTGATACCTTCCTGAAACTGACCACACAGCAAACAGCGCATTAGGGAGGACAGCTCTTGTGCCACCAGAGCCAGCAAGGGTGGAGAGAGATCTCATCCCAGCAAGGGACCCGCACGGTCACGAGGCAACGGCTGGGCAATGGCGCAGGAGTTACGTACCACATCAGCTGGAGCACTCTGTGGGGTCAGAAGAGCAAGGGAACTAAAGATCTATTTGCCCCAAATTTGCCCCCAAATTCCACGTTTCTTCCCGTGGAACCCTCCGACACACCCAGACATGGGTACGGACGCAGAGCGCACTGCTGGATACTATTTTTTCGGCCACAAACCGTACCACCGCTCACAGCCAGGCGCTGGCACTCATTCCTAACCTTACAGGGTTGTTTCACCTAGCAGCTCCCAACCTGACTTCCTGAAAGCAGCAGGGGACGGCTGCTGAAACCCCATCCATCCAGGCAAAGTCAACATGACCTGTGGATGCGGTCCAGCTCTGCCAGGAAGGGTCTAACAGGGAGCGCGGCTGAGGAAATATTATTGCAGCCTGGAGGCTTTCTCATGCAGGGTTCTATTTTGGTGCACCTTTTCTTGTTGCATGAGCACACCCTGGGCGTTTTGGGAACTCCAGACACAGATAACAGTTCTAGGTCACAATGTTTTTACTGATACAGGCTTCACCATTCCAATTTGGGTGCGAGTGCTCGTGAAGGTTGCAGGATTATATACTGTGTATTCACTTGACATCGCCCAGAACATATAATGCGCCCACCAAAAAGCACAGCAAATAAAATAACAGTGGTTCTTGCCAGTCCAAACAAACATTTTTCCACTGCTAGCAGAACAAGACAGCGCTAACCCACAGAACTGCAGTGTTTTAGGTCTTCATTTAATAGTAGCGAGAAAAGTCACACTACAGTGAAGTGACACAGAAACACGCGTTACACAATTTTTTCATCAACACAGAAGTGTTTATATACAAGGAAATGTTTATTTGATCTATTTGCTAATGCACAAATCAACTTGGTCTAAAACCATTTCATAATACACATTCTCAAGCAATGACCCATTTTGAGGTGAACTATTTGAGGTGATCGCTCTATTTTTTCAGGCAAGACAGCCATTTGAGTAACCAACTATAGTTTCTCTGTCCACAGACTGCAGAGTTTGCACCAGGAAGAGCGCTGCAATGAAAACAAATTAGCCTGTTTTACTTGATCCATGTTAATTATTTTGCTTGGGGAAAAAAACAAAACAAAACAAAACCAAAAAGAAAGAAACTCTGACTTAGCTAATGGGAAATCCTCAAGAACTTGGATAAAGAAGCCGTGTGCATCCACTTGCCCCAACCTTTGTTTGGCCTTTTGGCTAAGTACAAGGGGCATATCAGTTAAGTATCTGATATCTTCTCTCTGGGAACCTCAGAGAGTCATTTCAAACTGTTATGATTTCGATGCATGAAAAAACAAAACAAAACAAAAACCTTGTCTTTCCTTAGACAGTACAGCTGGGTAAGTACAGAATTTCCCAGCACTGTTTAAGCCGGGGTGGGGTGGGAAAAAGAAAGGAAAAAAAAAAAAAAAAAAAAGAGAAGAAACAAATGAAGTCTATGAAGGAAAAAAAAGAAAAGAAATCCTGACAGGAAATCAGGAAATTTTTCCTTCCTTGTTTTGTATCTGGAGATCAAATAATCCAAATGCAACATGAATCCCCTTGCAAAATGCTGATGGGTCCACTCAAACTAGGGCAGCTAAGGCGCTGAGAAGCCACGAAGCTCAGCTCCAGTCCCTCAGATATTCATATAAGCAAACAGCTTACATGATAGGGTCTCCTGTCTGCAGGATCAGCACTCCAGACAGACAGTCCCTTAAGAATCATAGAATCATAGAATGTTTTGGGTTGGAAGGGACCCCCAGAGCCCATCTAGTCCAACCCCCCTGCAGTGAGCAGGGACACCATTACCCAGATCAGGTTGCTCAGAGCCCCGTCCAACCTGGGCTTGAATGTTTCCAGGGATGGGGCCTCCACCACCTCTCTGGGCAACCCCTTCCAATGCTTCACCCCCCTCATTGTAAAGAATTTCCTCCTTATATCCAATCTAAACCTACCCTGTTTCAGTTTAAAACCATTACCCCTTGTCCTATCACCGTTGTCCCTACTGAAAATATTTTCCCCATCTTTTCTATAGGCCCCCTTTAAGTACTGAAAGGAAGGAACTGACTCGTGTTTATGCCTGTGGCCCAAACCAGCCAGATCCAAGTCCTCATGGTAGACCTCTAGGTACCTCCCCAGTTCAAGTAGAAAATAGCAACTGCAGATAAGATCATATAATCACAGCAAAGCTGCTGCCATGTTTCAGGAAGATCTCACCCCCCAACCAAGGAGCCCACAGAGGATTGCTAACACCTTTCCCAACCTGTTGCACTGCAAAGTTGAAATGGCATTAACCACCATGACCCACTTTGCTCAGTGCTGCAGTGGATGAGACTGTACTCACAGCTATGCCTGGCCTTCAGGCGGGAGGATGGACTTCCAGGCTCAGGAAATGACCTTCTTATTGCCTGTTAATTTGGTCTTTTGTCAGCCTGGAGCCATACCCTCAAATCAAATTTACAACTTCATTGAATTAAATCACCTATTTTTTTCACCTGAGTACCTCAAAAACAAGCAGCACATGCTTTTCAAACCCTAGAAAATCTACATATTATGCTACACAAACCCACTTACAAAAAACAAGCCGTGCACAAACAATTTAAATCAACAGAGAGTGTGTGGCAGATGTCAAGCCCACTTTGAGTTCCCTTCATAAAATGACCAATCTTCCCTCTTCTCACTTTTACTGTGGCTTTCCTAAGCTACAAGATTTTTCTACCTAGGGCTTTCAAAAGACACAAATATCACTTAATACGCACAGGAACAAATTCAGGACCATGCCTACACACAATATGTGTTTATATTTGTTCCACATACTAGTGACTCCCCTGACTTGCTTCCTGGGGCCAAGCAAGAGCAAATAATTTTTGAGAAGTCTGAAGTTAGGAAATACATCATGCAGATGTATGCAAGCCAGTACCTCCCACACAGCCCCAAGTTTAGCAGGCAGATCTTTCAGAACCAGCTTGCAGGAGGTGGCTCTGCAAACATGAAGGCTGTTTAAAGCCATGCACAGGTACAGGGATGATTTTAATGTCAAGAAAATAATGCTAACTCCATTGAAAAAAACCTGCTTACTGCAGTGGTTCCCAGACCTGTGAAGTCAGAAGAGACCATTGGGTCCCCACCCAATGCAAAACACAGCCCAGAGGATTTCATCCAGCGATTCCTTCATTAAGCCCCTAATTTCTGATTTATCTCAAACCTGTCTTCCAGAACTAAAATCAACTTAAATTCAGAGACTTCAAGGCTATGTCAACACTGCCTTGTGTAATGCAGACCTGGGGGCAGGCCACTAAAGCATGACTGTGCAACCATGTTGTTAACAACCTGCTGCTCAGCCGCCTCCAAGAACCCCACAGGGCTTCTTGCCATGCAGTAGGAATCTTTCCAGGAAAGAACTTGGGCAACCTGCCTGTCAGGGGACGTTTCCTCAGGTGTGACAGGACAGGCATTGGTGAGTTCAAGCCAGCATGGGTGTACCTCAAGAAATGCCTTATCCTTTCCTACCACATCGTAAAGCTAATCCAAAGTTAGTGTTCAGTTTGGACATAAAATAAGCTGGAGAATGACTTGGAACCATGCTCAAAAGGCGACCCAGCCATAGCCCACATGCAAGAAAATCCACCATCACTCCTTTTAGCATGTTCCCTCCATCGTGAGCCACTCCCATCAAAGAGCAAATGCTTGAAATCCCCTCCCACTGAGGGCGTAATTCTGCAGGTTAAAGAAATAATCAGTATCACGCGGTTTCAGGGGAAGGGGTGCAATTATGTGCAGTGCAGCCCTAT
Source organism: Podiceps cristatus (assembly GCA_000699545.1). NCBI lineage: Eukaryota > Metazoa > Chordata > Aves > Podicipediformes > Podicipedidae > Podiceps > Podiceps cristatus. The sequence continues at coordinate 25,884 of JMFS01015514.1, forward strand.
TAAAATCAGCCATATAAACTGATCACTGATGTAAGCCATTGCAGTGTTTGGCCCACTTGCTCTAGTGAGTTTCTGCTTTATACTCGACTCTGCAGCTGCCTTGCACCTCCCACTCCTTCTTTACTGTCTTCATGTAAATCAAAAATCAATGAAACCTGACTTCATCAGTAATAAATCAATCACTTGGATCACTTGCCTATAAAACAATGACCTTGTGGCTGCAACAGCAGAGTACGTGCAAGCACGTGGATGATAGCAAGCAAAAGAGAGAAGTAAGTATTTTGATATACGTATTTGCTATCATTCTCAGTCGGTCTTTTTTGTTCCGGCCACACATGAGCTCTCCAGAAGGGCTATACCGATAGAAATTCTCATTTCTTGCTTGCCAGTCACCCCCAAACAAGTCAAAGCATTCCTATCCTCTTTCTGTGTTATTTTCTCAGATTGTATGCTGTAATCATACCTTTTTTTCCTGAATACAAACGAGTACAAATGTCAGAGGCAGACTAGAAATGTTGGGGTGCACACAGTACATTCCTAGTTTCTTCTAAAGATCAGACCAGATCACCAATTAAAAATAATAATAATAATAA
>KL258315.1:3266-23101 GCA_000699545.1 Podiceps cristatus
CCGGGCCACGGGCGGCGGAGAGAAGCTGTGGCTGCCCCATCCCTGGCCATGTCCAAGGCAAGGTTGGACGGGGCTTGGAGCAGCCTGGTCTGGGGGGAGGTGTGGCTGGGGGGTGGACTAGATGACCTTTAGGGTCCCTTCCAATTCAAACCATTCTATGAGTCTATGAAAAAGTTATCGTTAAGTAAATTTGAATATCTCAGTGTCTGTATCTCTGTGGAAACAGAAGGATCTGTATTTGTTGGGAAGCGCTTAATTTTGTTTAATACAACTGGGCCAGAAATGCAAGAGGAACATTCAAATGTGTATGTGAACTTTGGCTTATTTGGCCTTCCAGAGAATACTCAAGGAGGAAAATCTGAATGAGTCAAACTTTGTCAGAGCTCCCATGTTCAGCTTTTTTCGCTTTGCTCCAGGCCTGCCTTCAACTCAAGAGTGAACCTGCCCAAGGCAAAGAGCTTTTACCCGCATCCCAGAGGCCATGCACTGTTCTGCCATTCCGATAGCTCTGCATCCGCGTTTCATGCTAGATAGCTCCAGACAAGGATCTCACACGCTTTTCAAATATATAAGATGTGCCCCGTTTTCTATGAAGTTATTCTGGATGACTATCCAGTTCTGACTTTCCTGTGGATGAAGGTGATTTTCCCCTGTAACACTGGGGTTAGATTTTTTTGTTATAAAGAGATTTTTGTTGTAAATGCATGTAGGTTTCAGAGTTCTATTTGGAGCTGGTACATTTGAGATGACTTTGAAACCAAAATTCTTCTTTAGGCCATTTTTTGGTTACAAAGTATATGGAGAACACAGGGATTTAGTCTTCTGTATAACAGATTAACCTCTTACTATGTATTTTGGCATTATTTTAATAAAATATTTGTCATATTCATATTTGTTCTATGAATTGCAATTCAGCTTTGAAATTCTCAATAATATGTCTTTCTGTAAACTAATATCAAGATTACAGTTCAACCACTAGAAAAGTAGAAAATAACATAAATGTTCCCTATGTAACACTAGTCAGATGCTTATTGTACTCAATATTATATGTTTAATTACATTGCATTGTTGTTGTTATAATTATTATTAATTTCAGAATTCTGTGGAAAGCATAGGGAAAGGATGCAGTTATCTCCATTTTTTTTTTTCCAAACTAGATCCAAGTTTCATTTCCGAAATGTTCATGAAAGAATATAAGAAATGGGAAATTCATAAGAAAAAATCAGGCTAAACCAGGTTTATCAAATTTTAAACCCAGCAAAAAATGTATTTTTTTAATGTACGGTTATCTGGTCAATTATAATTATAAGGTAATGTCATAATGTTATAATATGTTGAAAAACATGGAAAGGCTTGTCCAGGAAAGTTTCTAGAGAAACATAAATTACTAGTTTGGCTTTCCCCATATATTTTTCTATTGTACATCAAAAACCCACAAATAATATATTACATTTGCAAGCTGGATTTGTTTTCAGAAAAGTTCAGATAGAGATTAATTTTTACCGGGAAAGGAAAACTGAAAACCAAAACAGAAATCAAAATTACAAACTGAAATTTCTGACAAGTTAATTTATATTTCACTAAAAAAAAAAAAAAAAAAAAAAAATTACAAAGAACAGCATTATTATATCTCAGAATGTGAAATTATCTGTTCATTTTACTACTCCCATACAAGAATACATGTGAACAGAACTATATAAAGGCAGAGTAGATAGGTTTACAGAAGGAAAATGGCATACTCTTTATAAGATGGGCATACTCCTCTCATTGTAGTTTCTTTGTGCATTAACAATAGCTTGTTTTTATAAACAGGGTATTCAAGCTAATCCATACATCTGTGAACAAATGTACGAAGTTAATATTTTTGAAAATCAATTGCCTTTGTTGCATCACAATGTTTTCAGAGTCTATTGGCTTTTACTTATGAATGGACAGACAGCAGCTCAACAGCCCAGTGATCAGACAAATGCATATGAATGATATAACAGTAATCAGAGTTAGATGTTTAAATAAATATTTGCATCAGGTTGCTGATGAGCAAGTGCTATAAAAAATAAATTACAGCCAAAATTGTATTTTCAGCTCAGATTTTCAATTTAGGGATTGTTACATTGGTAGATTCAGCAGCATTAATGACATCACAAAATTTTAGAGTTAAATTTTACCCTTAGTGCATGATACTGTGGCTGGAATAGTCCTCTTGCTAATGATGATGAATCAGTATGATAGTAGTGGAAGTTTACTGACACCAAGGTAGAAAGAAAAATAAAAATAAAGCCCCTTGGAAGGGGTCCTGGTCCAGCTCTCATCGAACTCATTAGAAATATTCTTTTCACCTGCTTCCATGGAATTTAATAGAATCATAGAATCATAGAATGTTTTGGGTTGGAAGGGACATCTAGTCCCTAGACATCTAGGGACATCTAGGACATCTAGCAGTCATCTAGCCCAACCCCCCTGCAGTGAGCAGGGACACCATTACCCAGATCAGGTCGCTCACAGCCCCGTCCAACCTGGGCTTGAATGTTTCCAGGGATGGGGCCTCCACCACCTCTCTGGGCAACCCGTTCCAGTGCTTCACCACCCTCATTGTAAAGAATTTCTTCCTTACATCTAATCTAAACCTGCCCTGTTTCAGCTTAAAACCATCACCCCTTGTCCTGTCACCATTGTCCCTACTGAACAGATTCTCCCCCTCTTTCCCATAGGCCCCCTTTAAGCACTGACAGGCCGCAATCAGGTCTCCCCGCAGCCTTCTCTGCTCCAGGCTGAACAAGCCCAACTCTCTCAGCCTGTCCTCACAGCAGAGGGGCTCCAGCCCTCGGATCATTCTTGTAGCCTCCTCTGGACCCGCTCCAACCGCTCCATGTCCTTCTTGTGCTGAGGGCTCCAGAGCTGGACGCAGCACTCCAGGTGAGGTCTCACCAGAGCAGAGTAGAGGTGCAAAATCCCCTCCCTCGACCTGCTGGCCACGCTGCTCTTGATGCAGCCCAAGATACAGTTGGCATGCAAGCAAAAAGGTCTTCTGAAATTTTTAATGAAAATGTAATTTCCTTTTTATTTGTTTCTTCTGAAAGAGTCATACAGCCAGGATATCTGCGATCCATGTATTTTAACATCATTACTGCATCTTTGAAAATACACATATATTTCCTGTCTTCTTTATTCTTTCCAAAAATTATTGATGAATACATTGAATTCAATTTGGTTGACACTATTTTCTCATAATGAAAAATAGATTTGATAACAATACATACTTGCAAAATGTTATTCTGTTTCCATATTAAATCTTATTTAAAAAATAAATATCATTGTTAAAAGTAATGTTTACATTTTAGCTAAAATAGCTAGAATGTAATATTCCCTCTCCCTCTAGTTTCCCAAATTTTATATTTGGTTTGAAATTTTATTTTCCTTTTTTTTTTTTTTTTTTATTTTCACTTTACTTTCCCACTTTTTTCAAATTTGTTTGTCTTTTACATTTTAATACTTTATCAATTGCTCATTTACCTTCAATTTTAAAAGGGCAAATATAAAGAAACACAAGGATTTTGACACAGAAGGGATACTTTCTGGACACAGTTTTTGAACAATTCAAGGTATCAAGACACTGTATTTCAGATTGGTTTTGCTGTTGTATCATTTTTCTGAAACTGAAGAAACTTTTAAAAGCTTGAAATAGTAAAGAGAAGAAAAATAGACAGAAAATCACAAAATATGAACAAACTACAACTTTACCCATTTTTATATACTCTACATTCAAAGAGGTTTAATAGGAAGCAAAGCATTAAAATAATTATCTGATTTTTATTCTTTCTGTTAAGCATAAAATGAAAATTAGTATTTATTTTAAATAGAAGCATAGAAACGACATTTAACTTCTAATCTGTGGCTCCAAGGTCACAGAGAACAACCAGGTGAGTTTATGCATCTGAAGAGGTCTTGGGGAGAACAATGGGGTTCTGCATTTGCTCTGTCCACATGGGTGAAAGCAGGTAGAGACCTTTCTTTATGTGTTCGGTGGGGTGACAAGGGAAGGTGTTACAGCATTTTGTAACCTATTATGTATAACCTATTTTGTAACCTGCTAAGGAAGAGCAAAACTGCACTGGACTTTCTTTATTTTACCTTACATTGTAAATTTACATCTCATTTGCTGCTCTTATCAAATCTCTTTCAGACCTTTCTGATGCTCAAGGGTATCAATTACTGACATACTATTCTATGACATCATTGAATTATTATTTTTTTCCCAGATAATTTAGTGTGGGGGGTTTAATTTGTTTTTCTTTCTTTTTTATTTTTTCTTTTTTTTTCCCCCGACCTTAACCTCATGTAAGTTATATTCTACTCAAATAATCATACTCTGATTTCTTTGGTCTTGTCTATACTGTAATATCCTAAAATACTATTGCAGGGGAAAGAATATAGTGACTTCTACCACCAATGCTGACTGGACATTGAAAATAACTATATATGCAAAATTCTCATTTTATTTTATTTAGGTGTTTTAATGGGCTAATTTCTTCCACCTCTCAAGTTACTTCTGTAGCTGTTTTGTACTACTACAAAATACAGTTTTGCAGTTGTTCTTTCATCTGCATTAGCAACATTTTCCTGGCATAACAGCATATCCGTGCTAATAAATTAGTTTTCAAAACCACTGAGTTTGTGTCTTTCTTTTTCTCAATTGCATGTGTTGGGGTTTTTTTTGGTGTTTTCTCTTTTTTTGTTGTTAGCTTTCTTTTTCTCAATTGCATGTGTTGGGTTTTTTTTTTGGTGTTTTCTCTTTTTTTGTTGTTATTTTTGTGTGGCCAGTGCATAAAAAAGTATGGAGAGTCAATAGTTTATCTATAATTATAAATAACGTCCAATGCTCAGAAGCTTTACAGGGCTTTGATCTGTTAGTGGGTTGTACCTCATTTGGGGGATTGACAGCAAATATTACCCTTCTCTTGATTTTCACAGCTGATACAATAGAAGACCAGAGCTCATATAATACCTGATTTCCCAGGCTCCCAACCTTATGGATAATTGTTGCCCAGAGGGGAAATTTCTTCCCAGCCTACATCAGCAAATGGTAGTTTTATATCACAAAACATGAGGATTTATGCTCCAATCTATTCCATAGCACTATCAGACTCAAAAAACTTCATTTGAGGAGCAGAGTTAACGTGCAGTTAGCAGTTTTACTGTATCTCACCTATTTGTCCAGAATTTAGTGAGATCTCCTAAAAATTTAAGTAGGACTGTGGCAAGCAGACATTCAGCCTTACTGAACCTGAGCAAAGGAGGAGTTACAACACCACTCTAAGATATTATCATAGCGCCTCTCATATCCTCAGAAGATCTATCTGTCAGTTGCTGGTCATCTTAACAGTGTGGATAAATATCTATTAAAAATAAGCCAAGAGCTTTATTTCCCTTTTTGCTGACATGAGGGCTGTGAAAAGAAGATTTATTCAGAGGAATGCTAGTACTAGGTGAAGTAAATTACTAAGACGGGCATTTCTGATGGTTGTCGATGAGGGGAGAAACCTCCTTCCCCAGGCTGAGCAAGATGAGCGGTGTGGGCGTGTTTGCGAGCCTGTCGCTAACGTGGCTTTGCATCTCTACCAGCCTTTTAACCGCTACAGCAGTGACTTCAGAGCCAGGTCTGGTGCACTGAAGAGTGGTCTGCAGTGACTATATCAAATGATAATTACAGGAGAGTCATCTCTGCTGAGTTTAGCAACCTAAGAGCAAAGTGTCTGTTCCGAACTAGCCATGTGTACCTGTCTACCTGTAGAGTCAATGGAAAGACACAGGCAATTCATCCCATCCCTAAATAGGGAATGGGATGGCTGACTTTTTTAGGGGGGTGCCAATGCCTTTCCATTTCCTACAGGGTGATAAGGTAAGAATAGATGAGTAACTTTTAGTTAGTGAAACTTAAATGAGATGAATCCTTATACATAAATATGTTCTGCTGCAGTAATCATCTGAAAATATTTGTTTAGATACCAGATATTTCCAGAATTCCATTGCAGCGAGCAATACATCTTGTAGCATGCTACCTAACAGAATTGGAAATACAGGAGCCTAACCTCTGATGAACAGAACAGCTTTATGCTTAATCTTCCTTGGTATCTGCTTTTAATAATAGCAAAGCCAATCTGATTTTGTTCACTTTCTTCATTTCACCCCTGCTGAGGATGGCACTCAGCCGTCTGCGATACCACCGAGTTGGAAAGCAACCAACGCAAGGCCGGCTGAACAAGATAAATCTGGTAAGAAGCCACCACAGAAGGATTTTTGTCACCTTTTGCTCTTTGCTGACCTCACAGTCTCTGATTTTACTATTCAACATAGAAGGGAAGAAATCTTGCTAAAATAAGATGAGAGGTAACATGAGTTTGTGTGGAAAAGCTACACTACTTGTAAGACATTGGCTGATTTTTATTCCCCCATGTATCTGAAAGTCAAGAAGAATCCAGGTGAACAATGACCTTCTCTGCTAGGACAAAAACCAGTTGCCAGAAAAGTTCAGCATTTTAGAAATCTGGTTATTATTTCTGAAAGCTAGTGTCAGAGTGAAAGTTAAGGTAATGCTCAAGCTTCCAGTGTGGAAAGTGCTCTCTCAAAAAAAAAACCCAGCTCCTAAAACGGATCGAATCCCAGTCCATTGCACAGCTTTTCTCATTATAGGTGCTTCAGCGTGATCACTTTTAGCAGACTGTGAGTGAATCAGCTTTTCATTTAAATTCCACTGCAAACCAGCAAACCAAGCCTGTACGAACCCTTTAGACAGTTGCAGTGACACTGGTTTCCTTAGATCACCAGTTCATCTCCCCACCTCTGATCTAAGAAGGAGGAGGTCATCTTCATTTAAGAAAACCATGTTGAAATGTAAAACTCTGTATACCAGAGAACTTTGCCCCTCTGTTAATAACATCCTGTTACCCACTCTGTAAATCTGCATTCAGACAACATGCATGCCGATTTACCTTACCATTTTCTCTTGGCAACTCTCTTGCCTTACAAAATGCTGACATATGCAAACAAACCAAATTATTGGTGATTGCTGCTTGATTGTCACCAGTGGTGCTATGCAGAAGAATCCCGATTGAATCCAGCGTAGCGTTCAAGACATCAAGTTTATTTTCTGTAACATATGAATCCTCATTAAAAAAAAAAAAAAAAAAAAAGGTGGGAAAAGAAAGTCAATAACCTTCTGTGTCTTCACGCATAAACGCTGTTGAGTTTTCAAAACTAATGGCTACTGCTGCACCCGCTGCATAGACAAGATGTCCATGGTCTAGAGGTGGGTTTTTTAACTGCAGTTTCGAATATATGGTTGTCTTCAGATTGTGCAGCAGCATTCAGGGACATCACTGAAGATCAGCCCTTGAAGTGCACTGCGCTTGCCACTGCCCTGAAGAACTTTGTTTATATCTTTATATTTTACGAACAAAGAATTGATGAGGTAATGAATGGAGCGACTATCCCATGGGCAATGTGTGGCAGAGGCGGCTTTTCTACCTCCATCCACCCCTGTTTCCACATGCTCCGCTAAATGTGAGTCAAAGAAGTTAACAAGCACCAGCTCATCTCTTATCTAGTATTAACTGTTGTTAACTAAACACTGGCAGGGTTGTGGGAACCAGCCAGCAGAAAGGGACACTCAGAGGGTTTGTCTCCAAGAGTGAGGAGCGGCTTTTGCTCCTGCTCAGCAATTTAGTTCCCATGAAAGAAGTGACATGAAAGCTGAGGTAATTGATATGAAAACTTGCCACTGTCCAGGCTGTACACAGGCCTTGTTTGAAAGGAGCGCACCAAGAACGAGTTTCTCCTCTCCCCAACAGTGGAGACGTTTGCTTTCCTTAGCAAGAACAGCAGCAGCAGAACATGTTAGTACAGTGGTCTAAGTTCATATTCTTCTTTTAATATGTATTAATTACTTCAGGAGAAGTGTCCTAATATCCAGGTCTAGCTTGCATCTAACTTCTTTTCTTCCAATCTATCTTAGATTTTTCTTTTCCTCAAAGAAATTATGAAAATTTCCCACATATGGTGCTGCTCTGGAAGCTCTCTGACATTCTGCTTTGCTTGTTTGATTGTCTGCTTGGCATCAGAAGGAAGATAAAAATTAAAAAAAAAAAAAAAAAAGGAAGAAAATGGAAGAGGGCTCTTTAAGCAAGACTGCTCATTTTGTCCATAACACTTGGGCACCTGCAGCTATTATTTGCACAGAACACTAATATTTTGAAGGCAGGTACAGAGAAAAAAACATATTCTTGATTCCTTTTCCAGTACACCATGGCTGCTGAAGATGCTTTTGTGCTAAGACTAGGGGCAGTGTCTTTCAAGAAAATTTATTCCCTGGAGGCTCATTTATGCTGGATAGTTATGCTTACAGTTATTTTAAGATAAAGTTCATCACAAAATACTATCTTCTTGTAAATCTACAGTGACACCTTCATTATCTCAAACCTTACGAAGACATTTGGAAGAAGATCTTCACAGGTACTGATGGGGGCTTAGTGTTAGACTCTCAATAAAAATGCCTATTTTCTATCTATAATTTTTTTCTTTTAATTTTGTTCACATGGATTACAGATTTGTTAAAAAAATAAAAGAAGAAAATAAAAGAAGTTTGCAGAGATATGAAGGAGAAAAGAAAGGAAGCAAAGTCTTTGCTCTTAGATATGACATGGATTGTCTTTTCTATTGCTTTATGTTAGAGATGTAACATGGTGAGCTATTACTTTTATAATTATGTAATCAGTAAATGTGTAACTCATTTATAACATCCCAGTTGCACTGTACTTATTAATTGATAAACACAAGAACAGGAACAGCGGCTTTAAGGTTTTGTGTTTCACATAGAGTTTGGAGATTTGGATCAAAGGAGGTTTTTTTATTACTGGTTCTGCCAGACCTTCTAAATGACCTTGAACAAGTCACTTCATCTTTTGTGCTTCAATTTCCATCATGTTAAATGAAGAGAATAACTACAAAAGGAAGGAATTAGAGGATGCAGACATGTAAATCGTGCACAAAGCGGGGCACTGAGGACTATGGAGTGACTGCATAGAGAGAAATAAAAAGCACCCTGCGGCAAAGGCATAGTTAACTGCTGTTTTTATGGTAGAGGGGCAAGAATCTGATGACTACCACATCTTTCAGAGTATGTATAGACTTTATATGCAGTGGCAATGCACCTTTTTGTTTTAATTTGTTAGGAGTCAGTATAGCCACATTGCTTAGGAGGAGTCTACTATTGCTTGGATGAGGTTGAGCTTCTTTGTTATTATGCGGCTGAGGTCAAGTAAATCATGCTATCATGAAAAGATGTTTCCATTGTGTAGCATTTCCTTGTTATGATCTGTGACAGGAAAAACAAAGGAGGAAAAACTAGTGTGAAACAATGAACTTGCCCTATTGGCTCAGCTAAAAAAAAAAAAAAAAAAAAAAACTACGGCTGAATTCAGCAAGGTGGGAGCTTGCCCCCACTGGGACCTGTCGAGCTTATTTACTGGTTCAGACAGTGCTGGGGAGTAAAGGGATGGGGGGATGGTCAGCGGTGTGCAAGAGGTGGGATGGAACCATGAATAGACTTTAAATGCTTCAGGTAAACCCTTGGAGGTAGACTGTGATTTTAGTAATCTAATTCACCTCACTACACCTCACTTCGCCTCACCTCACCAAGCCAGAGATCTCCCATGATCCTCTTCACTTCTCAGCAATGTGGTGCATGACCCACGGCCTGCGTACTTATCAGGAACGTGTCTGACGTGACCACACGGACTCTGTCTATGCAGCCTGGCATTATTATTAATATTTTGATTATTGCTGTTTGTTGTCGTTGCTGTTATTTTTTAGCCGCCAAAGTCTCTCATGTGGCTGAGGTCCGAATGTGTTGTATGAACATGAATCAGATGTATAAATACTTAAAAATATAGCAACACTTCCCCACTCCCCCCATCCCTGAAAATAATGGTAAGATCTGCCTTTTTATTAGATTTCTGATCCTTCTGGTTGACATAAAAATGCCACAATAAGAGCCTTTCTCAGGATATCTCAGCAATTTCTTTTCTGTCCTGGCTACAACCAAGGAATGCAATAAAGCATAAAACAACTGAGAAAAATAAAAGGTAACTGAATATTTCACAGCCCTTAAAGGTGTTCGTTCAAAGTTAGGTACTTCAGAACACACAAAGGCTCTAGGGGGAAAGGATGCTGTTTGTACACTTGCTTTCTATATATTAGTAAAAATTACCTTGGAAATGGCTGACTTTACTAATGCTTCCATTGCTTGTTTTACATGACTGTCACTTGCATTGCGAGGTCACTAATGCAGCTAACAGATGGTGCAGCAGGACTAGCAGCCATGAGGGATAGTTTACTAACAAAAGAGGAAACGATTTTCAGGATTTCCCTTGCATATTGCAAGCTTTTTATTTTTGTCTTTCCCCTTTTTTTGTTTTTTTTTCTTTTGGACAGACCTCATCTCCTTGGCCTTAGCTTCATGCCATTTTGTTCGTGGACGAGGATAAGTCCAACACTAGTCACAAATCTGTTTTACTTTCTCCCCCCGGATTGTACTAGGGTTATAGCTTTGGAAAGCAAGAAACACCAGCTGGGTTCTCTCTGCTGCCTGTACCTCAAGTGGCTCAGGGTGTTGTTATGGGAAGACATTTACGGATGTCTGAATTGTTGTCAGTCTTAGGTCCTGACCAAACAGATATCATTGTGTTATTTAGCAGGTGTGGCACTGGAACACAACAAAAGCTCTCTAAAACGAGGTATTGTTAATGACCTTAAGATTTAACGTGCTAGATGGAATACTGTGTCTTATGTCAAAGTATCGCAGTGAGCTTCCAAAAGCTGTGATGCTGGAAGCGTAAGGACAGGGTGAAGTATCCTGACCGAGCAGCCATTTTGCATATAGCATTAGCTTGCAGGCTGCTTTGATTGCAAAAATTGATTTGCCACAGGATGAAGAGTCTTTAAAGGAGACTTTAAAAAACATCCATTGAGACTTTATGACTTCCTCTCACATCGCAACTGTAGAAACTCATTCAGGCCCAAACCTGTAGCCCATATCAAATGGGCAAGAACTTGTGCATATGCCAGACTTTTCAGCTTATAAAATCAACAAAACACTGAACAACAAGTTGCAAAACAACGAAGTTGATAATTAGTTAAATGAGAGGGGATTTACATATATAGGGAAATTCTTTACTGAAGTGAGGTGTCAGAATCATTAACTGTGATATTTCCTAAGGTTTTTAAATTCAGTTCCCCTCTTTGTTTCTTAAAAAACTTTCCTGGAGGTGAAACTGAGCCTTGCTGGACAATACTGATGTCAAGTATGAGATGTAGTCCTCATCACTGAACATGCCATGTGGCTTTATATTACATCTGCATTAGCATAGAAATAATTGCATGACTTCATTAGTTATGCAGATTAATGACTGACTCACTCTAGTAGGCTTCTGTAGAATATTTTGTAACCCACCTGCTCATAAAGCAGCAAAAAATTTTCCAATGTACACTTCTAGATGTCTTTTATCAGAAGGAATTCACTTTGTGTGGAAGACTCCATCTAAATATCATTTGATGCATCCAGGGTGAATTCTCATTGTCATGTTATTTATTATACCAAGTTCAGCCATTATTGAAGGCGATGTCTAACCCCATCACAGGTCCTCAGAGATGACAGTATACTGTTTCATATAGCTATAACTATAAAGAAATATAAAAGAGTTATAAAAAGTGCTTCCTCACAAGGAAGTGCCTGTTTTGCCTGGTGGCACTCTCAAAAATAGCTAAGGTAATATTAACTGACCAGAAAAGCAGGAGCAGATTTTCAGGATTTGGAACACTGGATTTTAACAATAGCTTTTAACAATATGTGGGGCCTTGGGTAGGTAAGTAGATTTGACTCCATCTCTATCTACTAAAGAAAAAATTAAATACTGCATTTCATGGAGTGGGAGACCCAGCTTAGGAACTCCCCTCTCAGCCTTTACACCAACAGGATGGTGCCAGGGGAATAAAAAAAATATATCACACCTTTTTTTTGGATAAAAGGGTTTACTTTTTAGTTCAAAGTTGCATTATGCTGAATACCCCCAGGCAAGGCTTTCATAAAATATGTGGATGCGTAGAACTTGCAATGATACGAGTAGTGTCTGAACATGTTCCAAATTGCACTGTAATTAAATTTGGTGCCAGGAGCCTAGTGCTTCAGAGCACCAGTACTCTCAGCGTCACCCACAAAAGCCAGCAAACATCTACTCACTTTTTGACTTACCTAGTTGCCATTTCACTCTCAAGTGTATTTTACCTAGGAAACAACATGCCAGCAACTCAGCAGTTTTAGCGTGGAAGATGTCATAAGTTGCCACTTACAATGGAGACAAAGAATCCTCAGACCGTTACGAGAACAATAAGAGCACTACTACACCATGGAGCGAGGTATCATTCCAAAAGAGAAAAAAATAAATACTTTAAAGAAGGAGGTGTTTTGTCTTTTTTATCTTTTCGTATGCCCTAGCCAGCAGTAACATTCAATATCTGAAAACTTGGACACCCCTGATTAAGCAGTCCACATGCAAAGGAAAGCCTATGGTTTTAGGAAATGCTCACAACATTTTTTTTAGTTTTAAATTGTTGTGATAATATGACTATTGTTTTTGCTTTTCTAGAAAGTAAAAATAGAAAAGGAAACTATACTAGAATAAAAAAGCAGGTGTTTTAAGAAGCAGGTATGATAATTACATAACATTGTGTTTTGTTAGTTTTCACTAATAAATGGAAAACTGCAGACAAGTGTTTCTTACCAAAAAATCTGAGGGCTCAGATGTTTAAAAATTGTTTTGATGAAAAATCTCTAACCAGATCAAGAGCTTACACTTTTAGTGATATATTTAGTACTTTCTCTTCTCTGAAAAGATATTTTCTGTTCCACTCTGTACGTGGAGGTACGCATTGGAGAATGAAACATTACTGCATGGCAGATATAAACCAAATGAAATAGTGTGTTCATCTTTAATACGTACTTGAAGGAGTTACAATTCAGGCACTGAAGGCTACACCTGTACTGATAAACTAAACAGAGTTAAATGGTAGGCTGAAGCACTGGCATATAATCATCTATACTGTTTAATTATTCTCTTGCTTACGGCACAGGTTTGGCTTGTGCTGAGTAGCAGTCTCCCAAGCAGTCCCCAGACAGGGGTTCAAAGGCAGAAATAAAGAAGTTGTTCCCTGAAGATGGGGCAAGGCCACCCTGGTTTAGGGTGGGCACAGAGGAGAAAGAATGTTTAGCAGTAAGTCCTCAATATGAGATAATTTGTCTTGATCCCGATCCTTTCTAATTTATAAATGCCATGGGGATGATAATTTTAAGTTCAGCCATGCCATGAATGGCCAAGGATTGTGCCACTTCTTACAGGGATGAGACAACAGCTGTCAGGAGGCAACAAATCAGTCCCGGTGTGAGACTGAGATCCTAAATATGTGGAGTGTCAAATGATAGAAAGACAGCCAACCCCTAGTACTGTCATCGTTGTCACTATGAGCCCACCCTGCTCTGCTACTGTGTGTGACCTGACCTGACCTGACCTCACACAGCCCCTCCACTTGCTGTGCCGCTTCTTCCCCTTGCAATGCTGCATTCCCCCCCCACCCCCCATACAACCAGTGTCTGCGCTCCCATTCGCACTCATTTCATTAAACCACTCCGTATCATCAGCAGTGGAGATACTCCTCTTTGCTGCTGAAGATTAATAATTTGTTCAGTGTGTGTAACCCCAAATCTTTAGTGAAGTTTAACATTAGTTTAATTCAGAAGAAATCTATTCCTAACTGATTTCAGGAGAAAGTTTCATTAAAATTAATATATTTGACTTTGTAGCCTTTTGCATTAGTTCAACCAGTTTGTGTTCAAATGACACGAGAAATTATACCGTACTAATTTTTAAAGTGTTTATCAACAGGAGTAAAAATACCAGCATCTGGTCCTGGATAGGACTAACATCCCTCTGAGCTGGCATCAATGTTCAGGACAGGACTGAGCTGTAGAATGTTCATTTGCAGAAAACTTTTCAAACTTAATCATAAATGAACTTTAGAAAACAGGTAAAGGCAGATCATATTTTTACATCAGTAAATCGGCAAAGTTCAGTCTTTGTAGAGTGTCTCTAGTTAAGCCAAAACTCTCAAAAATCTCTGAAAAAAAAAAAAAAAAAGTTAAAAGTTGAGAGAAGGGTTTAAATTAGAGGATATATCCTAACTGCCCACTTTTCTTGTGGACTTTTAGTCTCTAGTCCTCACTCTAACATTTTAGTACCTTCTAATTGTGTGTTAAGTGTCTGGACTCACAGCTTTCATAGGATCATAGAATCATAGAATTGTCAAGGTTGGAAAAGACCCTTAAGGTCATCGAGTCCAACCGTTAACCCATCACTGCCAAGTCCATCTATCCCATGCCCTCAAGCACCACATCTATCCATTCTTTAAATACCTTCCGGAATGGAGATTCAACCCCTTCCCTGGGCAGCCTGTTCCAATGCTTTCATGAGTTCTGTTCTCTCTGATCTTGCTTATCATTCCCAGCTCCAAAATAAGACCACGTTCCTTTCCAATTGTTTCTGCTGTTGTTACTGTTAACATTTGTTTTCGTCAAACAATATCAAGGAATGTCTGGAAAATCAATGTTTAATAAGTTACAGTAATGTTTTCAATTTCCTGTCATCTGCTTTAATGTACATGTGTACCCTGTCATTTCTCATCACTTTCTAAATCCATCTTGTTATCAGCAAGGTATAACTTAATGTACAGCTAACTCTTTCCTAGGTGACCTTAAAGCATACACTACTGGGGATGCTTCGTAGAATAGTCATTCTTTCTTTGCAGTGAAGGTGACAGAAAGAACAGCTTGGAAGCAGCAGCACAAAACTTCACCAAGGACCTTCAGACTTGGCTAAATGTCCTGATGAAAAAAAAAAAAAAAAAAAAAAAAAAAAAAGAAGAAGACTATTTAGGCAGAAAAAATTCATTATGTCTGGAACCGTGTGATCACTGTGTATCAAAGAGTCTTCTTCCTTCTGTGTGGCAAAAGCAGTCTGAATCAGACTAGGTGTCATATCACTGCCTGAGGATCCGGCCTTTAACCCTTTTTACTGTTACTTTGTTATTCCTTTTTCTCTGTAGTGCCTTGGCTGATTGACAGAAAAGTATGAAGAAATAAGGCTGTGATGATTTACTTCAATGCTTCCTCTCCCACAAAGTGTGTGCTTTAAGAAGTTGCTTGATGTAACAAAAGCTAGAGGAGGAATACAAAAGTAGAGGGTGCAAGGTGGCGTTTCTATGGCGCAAAGAGAAAGATACAAGCAGAGTAGCAGGAGGGAAAATAAATTAAGTGGGATTTCACTGTCCCGAGGAGACTAATCCAGTCACCTGTCCACTTCCAAACAGTTCAGTTAGTCCTATCGGGATATTGCTATGATGTCAATCCCCTCAGACCAGTGCAAGTCTGCTGTGGGGAGTAACTCTAAAAACGGAGCGAGTAATGTTGGGCTGCAGACCTCTTGACCAAGAGTCCTTGGCTCAAGTCTCTGCCGCTTGAATGTTTCATAGGTCAGTCGCTGCAAGTCGTTAAATCTCACCAGACCCAACAGGATGGCCTATAAAAAAGGATGGGAGCACCGAAATAGTGGTGCTGGCACTCAGCCCATGGTCTTATTTTCCTAGTCATTCTGCCAGACACTTGTTACTCTTGGTTGTGCTTCCCTTTTTTTCTTGTTCTTTTTAATAGCTTTAAATATAATTGCTGGAGCATGCAAATGTCTCCCTACCCAGATGACTTAAAGACTTAGGTCAGCCTTTTTGCATGCATAAAACTCTCCAGACCCAGGTTTAGTGAAGACTGGGGAGATGGAAGAGGCAGAGAAACACTGAATCTGGGAACAAGGGCCCGGGAACACTCATCCCGTCCTGGAGCCACTGAAAAGACTGTGAACTCCCACATAGATTTCTGCATTCAATTCATTACCAGTTGGTACTTAGAGATAACATTATGGAAGTTTTTGTTTCTCCACTTGGCTTTAATTGCCTTCCTTATTAGGATTTATCTTTCTGATATGGCAAAATATTATTTCAATAGATGCTGCAACGTTATGCAAAAGGAGTCAAAAATTATTTCCCATAGAACATTATTAATGAATGTTTACGAGTTTCAATGAAAGCAATTTAAAGGGCTCGGAAGATACCTTTCTTGAGAGCTCAATTCAACGTGATAGATGTTTGGTTTAAAATAAACTAAGCTTCATGTTTGGTGGGGTTTTTTTTCTTTCTTCCCCCTCCCCTCCCCCTTCCTCTGGAATATATGAAACTGTTCTTTAAATGCTAACTAATCTAACCAATTTTGTATTGAATCATGAATGCATTTTAATTCACTATTCAAACTGTTCTAGCAATGAATATTTCTGCATCCCTAGCAATATGTTAAAAGAGAGCTTTTTGCTGCTTTTTTTTAAAAAAGAAAAACTTCTGCAATTTCTTTATACAGTCTGATTAAAATCCAATTAATTACAAACACAATTAAACCTTTCTACCACAGTTTGCAGAAGAGGGCTGATGGAAGTAAAGTTGTCAATCAAAGATCCAATGGGGAGTAGTAACTTGTCATCTCCATAATGTCTAGCCAGTAAAAATGTGAAGCTAAAAACTGACATTAACAGTGTATTGCCATATGCAAGTTTATTAGGAAATATCTCACTTCTTTGTTGTTCTGCTTATCATCAGATCAATACAATTTTGTTTATATGGCACCTTTCTTGACAAAGTCATCCCAAGGCATTTCACAATAATAAATATACATATCATAAAAAGGCAGTTAAAAATACAATAAAAGGAAATTAAACATTAATGTAGAATCCAATCTCATTGCAAAATCAGTGCTGCCAAAGAACAATTTGATAGCACCCAAACTTTTTAAAAATTCTATTTTTATTGGTATTCTGAAATTTTATAAAACCAATAAAATGCATAACCATAATAAATAACAAATAGAGAATATGCACAATATACATCAGAATTTCTCCCAATACGGACTGTTAGTTGGCATGAAACAGCATTGCCTTGCTGACTTCCATGAAGCTATAACAAATAACACTTACTGGAGATTATACATTACACATTGATTTAGAAACCAGGTTATCCTCCCTATCATATAGGGATTCGGTGTTGATATTGGCTGCAAGGGGGTCATGCCTTTGTTTCTTTACTAACATCACTGAAAATTCCCTGGAGGATGTACATGGAACTTCTCCAGATGGCTAAAAGTAAGAGTCAACTTCCCTTTTATGGGATGACCCAGTGTTTAGAGAATTTCTGCATGCTCAGTTCTCTTTTCTAAGATAAAACAAATCTGAGCACACTCATACCTTTGCCTCATAACATACTAGTCTAATTACTCTGCTATAGGCTATGAAGGCACCAGTGTGGCATGAGGCAGGGAAAAAAAGGCGAAAGGAAGAAACTCTCTGCTGTCCCTGTGGGAGTGGGCATGCTGGGCAGAAAAGACACAGCAGGAAGTAAACTTAGTTTGTGGTACTGCAGAAAATACCACCACCAAAGTTATGCATTTACCCTCTCAAATGATGAAGGGTCTGCGCTACTGTCTTGACCAGCCTTGCATGCATGTAGCATAGGCCCCCTTCTGAAAGCTCCAAGTGAAGCAATAATAGGTTTAGAATAGGTGTTACCTTCATCTGGTGCCAGCAGACTGTTACAGTAAAAATAGGAGGGGACCATGAAGCTTGAATGTCCACAGGTTGACATGGCGGGGTTCTTCAGAATAATCGTTCAGTTCTGCCTGGGACCCAATGCAGCACCCAAACTGTTTTGGTGCTGTCTCTAGGCCTGCCACAAGCTTGCTAAAGTGTTGTGGGCATCTCAGGTTTACAACAGGTGAAGCCCAGGTGTTTCCAGAGAGTTAATCCTATTAGAACAGTTGAAGTGCAACAGTAAAGTCGCTGCATTAGATTCTGTTATCTCCAAAGACAAATATATTTGGACAAGGACAGATTGAATAAACTACTCCTGTGATCTTCTGAATCTAAACCAACTTTGACTGGCAAGGCCACACCAAGAAGTTAGAAATGGCATTTCTGGGTGTCACTACCAAAACCTTTCAATGCTTGTAAGCTGCAGGCAATCCAGGAGACTCCTGGAGTGTGTGGAGGATAACTTCTAAAGCCAGGTAATAGACAAACCCACCAGAGGGGATGCGATACTGGACCTGATGGTCACCAGTGCAAGTGAGCTAATCAGACGCCAAGACTGCAGGCAGCCTGGGCTGCAGTGATCACGCACTGGTGGAGTTAGCAGTCCTGAGGGATATGGGGCAGGTGAAGAGTACAGTCAGAACCCTGAATTTTAGGAAGGCAAACTTCCATCTCTTCAAGGAGTTAGTCAGTAGGATGCCCTTGGAAACTGCCCTCAGGAATAAGGGAGCAGAACAGAGCTGTCAGGTCTTTAAGGATGCTTTCCATAGAGCACAAGAGCTCTCCATCACCAGGTGTAAAACACTGGGCAGGGAAGGCAAGAGACTGGCGTGGCTGAGTTGAGACCTGCTGGTCAAACTAAAGGGCAAGAAGGAAATGCACAGGCAGAGGAAGCAGGGGCAGGGATCCTGGGAAGAGTATAGAGATGTTAACTGGTTGTGTAGGTATGGGTTCAGGAAGGCCAAGGCACAGATGGAGCTGAACTTGTCAAGAGATGAAAAGAATAACAAGCACTTCTACAGGTATGTCAGCCAGAAAAGGAAGGTCAGCAAAAGCGTACTGCCCCTGATGAGCAGGACTGGCAAAATGATAGCAACAGACAAGGAGAAGGCTGAGGTACCCAATGACTGTTTTCCTCAGTCTTCACCAGCAACCTCTCTTCCCACACCTCTCGAGTGAATGGTCTGCATAACTGGGAGTGGGGGAGCAAAGTCCCTCCCACTGTAAGAGAAGATCTGGTTCATGACCAACTGAGGCATCTGAACATACCTAAGTCTATGGCACCTGACAAGATGCATCCCAGAGTCCTGAGGGAATCAAAGGCTGGTATAGAACCCAAGCCACTCTCCAGGATATATGAAAAGTCATGGCAGGGAGGGGATGTCCCTTGAGACTGGAAAAAAAGGAAACATTGCCCCCATTTTTAAAAAAGGTAGGAAGGAGGACCCTGACAACTACCGACCTGTCAGCCTCACCTCTGTGCCTGGAAAGATCATGGAACAGAACCTCCTAGAACCGATGCTAAGGCACATGGAGGTCAGGGAGGTGACTGGAGACAGCCAGCATGGCTGCACCAAGGGCAAATCCTGCCTGACCAACCTAGTGGCCTTCTGCGATAGCGTGACTACATCAGTGGACAAGGGAAGGGCTATGGTTGTCATCTATCTGGACTTCTGTAAGGCCTTTGAACATTCTTCTCTCTAAATTGGAGAGCTATTGATTTGATGAGTGGACTATTTGGTGGATAAGGAAATGGCTGGATAGTCATGTCCAGAGGGTAGTAGTCAATGGCTCAATGTCCAGATGGGGATCAGTGATGAGTGGTGTCCCTCAGGGGTCTGTATTGGGAGCAGCAATCTTTACTATCTTCATAAGTGACATACACAGTGGATTCGACTGTACCCTCAGTAAGTTTGTGGACAATACCAAGCTGAGTGGTGCAGTGGACTTGCCTTGAGGGATGGGATGCCATCCAGAGGGATCTGGACAAGCTTGACAGTGGGACCTGGATGAACCTCATGAGGTTCAACAATCATAGAATCATAGAATCATAGA
>JMFS01015520.1:0-25212 GCA_000699545.1 Podiceps cristatus
ACACCTCCCTGCGTATAGGGTCTGGTCTACAAGGACTAAGGACTGCTAGTGATATGGATGGCTTAGCTATCAAGGCTTGATTGCTCCTTAGTTCCAAGCAAGCACCTAGATAATTAAAACACAATCTTGTTTCCTGAGAAATGAAGATATTTCAAGCCTCTGAAATAGTTTCAGTCAAAATTTATTCATTTTTTTGAAGGTGACCTTGGTGTCCCGTGGGCCTGGATCTGGCCTGGACTGCAGGGCAGGTAGTCTCTGCAGTGCCTTTGGCCCCAGCTGAAGCCTGCCTGTATGTAGGTTGAGATGAGAGCTGGGTGACAGCCGTGGAAGGCGGGAGCTGCACTGGAGGAACCAGGGAGTTACAAAGCAGTTTCAGAAACAAACTTGTCGGCTTATCAGGCAACATAAAACAAACATGAAAATTTGTAAGAGAGGCTAGAGACCTTGGAGTGGAAAGAAGCAGATGAAATGAGATTTGGCACTGCCAGAAGTTTCTCCACTGTCCCTGCAAATGTGAGCGCTTCCTCCTTGCTGAACACCCTGAGCCTTGGCCTCCAGAGAATGGACTGATGGTAACAAGTGCAAGAAGTAGGGACTCACATCTCGGGTGAGAGTATGTGACCTCCTGGGGTGATTTCTCACCAGCGCATGGATTTGCAGACTGTAGGGAAGCATGTGGGTACATATAAGACCAGAGCACCCCCATACGTACACAGCACCCTGGAGCACACATACAATGTGTATATACACAGTGAACTTGTGCTCTTAGGAAAGGGGGTGTGTGCTGGTAACCTGAACGGGCCAGGGAGTGAACATAACAGTGTGAATGTGGATATGTGGGATGAGAAATATTTTGTATTGATTCCTGAAGATTGCTTAGAGTTTTAGATCTATAGCAACATTTTATAAGTGTCTTAATATTGGGATCTACCTTTTGTATTGTTGATACCGATTCTGAATGTCTAGTTCACTGATTGCCAGTGTATTACATATGATTAATAAATCAGCAAACTGTCATCCCCTCTTTAGAGCTTTCCTCCCACCTAGACCATATTTTTCACCTTTCTTTCACATCCAATCCTCTGCCATCTCAGGTCCTTCCAGACTGTGTCTCCCTGGCCTTCCTCTATCCTGCAAAGCCCAGTGACAAGATTTCATCATTGCCTGCTATTTTCTCTGCATGCATCCATGGCTGTCCATTTGCCTGTCACAAAAGTTGTTTTTCCTCTCTGCATACGGTACTTAATCACACCAAACAAGCCAATGGCATGATAGAAAAGTCCCTCATGTTTCACTTTTGCATGCCAATCCCTCTGTCATGATCACCAAGCACCATCATCTTGGTGGAATCCCTGATCTCTCTTACAATCAACTTATTTGATTCAGAGTTGTCATTATGATAACTTCTGAAGTGAAAAACATTCAGTTAAGATAGCAAAAAGCTGCATTCAGAGCAGTGACACGTTGAGAAAACTTACCAGTAATATGAGGGAAAGTGTGTCCTGTCATTGTTGGAGGGGCTTTAAGGAAGGCTCTGGATGGGCAGGGGTCCTGGGTTAGCCTGGAACAGAGCTAAGTTTTGTATCCAGCAGCTACTGTGTTTTGGATTTTGTATCTGAAAAATGGTGATAGTACACTGATATTGTTCATTGCTGCTGAATGATCAAGGACATTTTGCAGCTTCCCAGGTTTTGCTGATGTGCAGGTGCAAAAACTTGGGAGGGTTATGGCCAGTACAGTTGTCCCAAACTGGACAAAGAAACTATTCCATATCATAGACATCATGCCCAGTATAAGTGAGGGTCGGCTGGTGGGCCCCTTCATGTTCCCTTCTTGTTTCCCTTGCTTTTCCCTTTTTTCCCTTTTCTTTGTTTGTTGGGGGTTTTTTTGTTCATTTGTTTGGTTGTTTGCTCCCTTGCTCTCTCACTCTCTGGAACTTGCTGTTCTGGGATGGCTGCAGGGGAATATCCCTGCTCCCTGACTGCTGCTCGGGACAGGCTGTATTAGTCCTCGGGTGGTGAGAAAATGTGCATCATTTGTTTTATATATTCTATTATCCTTACATATATTTATGTTACTACTACCATTAATACTGTTTTATCTTTTTCTTTGATGTCCTGGTGAACTATTTTTATCTTAACCTGTGAGGGTTTTTTTCTGTCTCTGCAATACTCCTCCCCATTCCACTGGGGAAGGGGGTAATGAGTGAGCAGCTATGTGGTGTTCGGTTATCACCTGGGGTAAAACCATGACAGCAGGACTTGTCAATCCACCCACTCCTGAATGAGCAGAAACAACCTAGAAATGTAAAAATAGTTACCAATGCAACTCGTTTTCTCTGTATAACCCTGGCCTCCCATCCCCTCCAAATCCATTCATTCCTTTAAACAGCTCACCTCCATATCCCTTCCTCTTCATTAACTGCCTTTCACCCCTCTTGCATCTCTGCTATGTGGTAGGACTATCTTGTCCCCAGTTAAACCTGTTAATTATTTAACTGGCTTGCTCTTTGTTTCTCTATTGCTTGCACATTTTAATCATGTTTAGCTTACAGTAGGCCAAATACTTACAAGCCTTCTATGTGCTTTTGGTGTGATGTTCTATTTATCTAGTATGTCATAGAATCATAGAATGGTTTAGGTTGGAAATGACCTTTAAGGTCATCAAGTCCAACCATTAACTTAGCACTGCCAAATCTATCACTAAACCAGGTCCCTAAGCACCACATCTATACATCTTTTAAATATCTCCAGGGATGGTGACTCAACCACTTCCCTGGGCAGCCTTTTCCAATGTTTGACAACTCTTTTGGAAAAGAAATGTTTCCTAATATCTAACTGAAACCTCCCCTGGCAAAACTTGAGGCCATTTCCTCTTATCCTGTCACTTGCTGCTTGGGAGAAGAGATTGACAACCACCTCACTACAACCTCCTTTCACGTATTTGTAGAGAGTGATAAGGTCTCTCTTGAGCCTCTTTTTCTGCAGATTAAACATTTGACAACTCTTTTGGAAAAGAAATGTTTCCTAATATCTAACTGAAACCTCCCCTGGCAAAACTTGAGGCCATTTCCTCTTATCCTGTCACTTGCTGCTTGGGAGAAGAGATTGACAACCACCTCACTACAACCTCCTTTCACGTATTTGTAGAGAGTGATAAGGTCTCTCTTGAGCCTCTTTTTCTGCAGATTAAACAATCCCAGTTCCCTCAGATGTTCCTCATAAGACTTGTGCTCTAGACCCTTCATAAACTTCTTTGGACATGCTCCAGCACCTCAATGTCTGTCTTGTAGTGAGTGGTCCAAAACAAAACACACTACTTGAGGGGTGGCCTCACAAGTGCTCAGTACAGGGGGACAATCACATCCCTACTCCTGCTGGCCACACTATTCCTGATACAAGTGAGGATGCTGTTGGCCTTCTTGGCCACCTGGGCACACTGCTGGCTCATGTTCAGCCGGCTGTCAACCAGCACCCCCAGGTCCTTTTCTGTCAGACAGCTTTCCGGTCCCTCTTCCCCACGCCATATCCAGCTTTTCATCCACCAGTACCCCCAAGTCCCTCTTTGCAGGGCTGCTCTCAATCTGTTCATCCCCAGCTCCATCCTGTAGAACCATCCTACCCTCAAGCAGACCAACACTCCTACCCAGCTTGGTGTCATCTGCAAACTTACTGAGAGCGCACTCAATCCCGTCTTCCAGATCATTGATAAAGATATTAAACAGAAGTGGTCCCAATACCAAACCTTGGGGAACACCACTTGTGACTGGCCACCAGCTGGATTTAATTCCATTCACCACAACTCTTTGGACTCGGCCCTACCCTCAAGCAGACCAACACTCCTACCCAGCTTGGTGTCATCTGCAAACTTACTGAGAGCGCACTCAATCCCGTCTTCCAGATCATTGATAAAGATATTAAACAGAAGTGGTCCCAATACCAAACCTTGGGGAACACCACTTGTGACTGGCCACCAGCTGGATTTAATTCCATTCACCACAACTCTTTGGACTCGGCCATGCATCCATTTTTTTACCCAGCAAAGAGTACACCCATCCAAGCCATAAGCAGCTAGGTTGTCCAGGAGAATGCTGTGGAAAACATTGTCAAAGGCTTTAGTAATGTCTAAGTAGACAACATCCCCAGCCTTTCGCTCATCCACTAGGCGCATCACCTTGTCATAGGAGATCAGGCTAGTCAAGCAGGACCTGACTTTCATAAACCCATGTTGACTGGACCTGATCACCTGGTTGCCCTGTACATGCCATGTGATGACACTCAAGATGATCTGCTCCATAACCTTCCTCAGCACTGACGTCAGACTGACAGGCCTGCAGTTCCCCAGATCCTCCTTCTGGCCCTTCTTGTACATGGATATCACTTTTGCTAACCTCCAGTCAACTGGGACCTCCCCAGTTAGCCAGGACTGCTGATAAATGATGGAAAGTGCCTTGATGACTGCTTCCACCAGTTCCCTCAGTACCCTTGAGTGGATCCTATCTGGCGCCATAGACTTGTATGTGTCTAAAAGTGGTGTAGCAGGTCAATAGCCATTTCCCCTTGGATTGTGGGGGCCTCATTCTGCTACCCATCCCTGTCTTCCAGCTCAGAGGGCTCCGTACCTGGAGAACAACTGGTCTGACTATTACAGACTGAGGTAATGAAGGCATTAAGTACCTCAGCCCTTTCCTCAACCTGTTTCACTATAATCCCCTCCACATCCAATAAAGGATGGTGATTGTCCTTAGCCCTCCTTTTGTTCCTAATGTATTTATAGAAATATTTTTTATTGTCTCTTACGGCAGTAGCCAGATTAAATTCTAGTTGGGCCTTGACCAACCATTTTCTCCCTGCATAACCTCACAACATCCTTGTAGTCCTCCTGAGTGGCCTATTCCTTCTTCCAGAGGTCATAAACTCTCCTTTTTCTTCTGAGTTCCAGAGCTCTCTGTTCAGCCAGGCCAGTCTTCTTCCCCATCAACTTGTCTTTCAGCACATGGGGACAGCCTGCTCCTGTGCCTTAAAGATTTCCTTCTTGAAGAATGTCCAGCCTTCCCAGGCTTCTTTGCCCTTCAGAACTGCCTCGTAAGGCTCTGTCAATCAGACTCCTAAACAGGCCAAAGTCTGCCTTCCAGAAGTCCAAGGTAGCAGTTCTGCTGACCTTCATCCTTACTTCTCCAAGAATCAAAAACACTACCCTTTCATGATCACTATGCCCAACATGGCCTCCAACCATCAAATCACCCAAAGGTCCTTCTCTGTTCACAAATAAGTCCAGTGGGGTGCCTTCCCTAGTTGGTTCACTCACTAGCTGTGTCAGGAAGTTATCTTCCACACATTCCAGGAACCTCCTGGTCTGCTTCCTCTCTGCTGTACTGTACTTCCAACAGGCATCTGGCTAGTTGAAGTCTCCCATGAGCACAAGGGCTAGTCATCATGGGACTTCTCCCAGCTGCTTGTATAGAATACTTCATCTGCCTCTTCATCCTGGTTGGGTGGTCTGTACCAGACTGCCACAGCAGTATCTGCCTAGTTGGCCTGCCCATAGACACTCAACACTACCATCACCATCCTCAAGCTCTAGGCAGTCAAGGGTCTCTCTAACATATAGGGCTACGCCCACCTCCTTGCCTATCCCTTCTGAAGAGTTTATAGCCATCCATTGCAACACTCCAGTTCTGAGAGTCATTCCACCATGTTTCTGTGATGAATGCCCTTCAGTCCCAGCTATTTGAGGAGATGAGACTACCTGATGAGACTCCTGAGGATGCCAAAGGATGTAATGACAATATTTGTGTGCCTAATGGGAGTACAATTAAATCTCAGTTTATGACACAGAGAAGTGGACGATACTTAATTCATGAAAGTTTTAATGATGCAGGTACTGATGATGAAAGTATCCTATACATGAAGTAGCCTTTTCCTGACTAAAGAGGAAAACATTAAAACATGTCAACATGCCATATTCCTGATGAAAAGTTGAGTGACACTTAGGAAGATTAGCCTAGTCAGGTCTGCATTTCACTATAACTTGCAACTGAAGCAAAATGGAAGCACACACCAAACACAGGCATTTCCAAGCTGGTTTAAGAAACAGCTTAAATATTCACAGAATGTGATTCTAATAATTCACTTTACAGTCAGAGAAAATAAAAAAAAAAAAAATACTGCTAGAATGCTCCTTAAAGTGACAAGACATATTGAGGGGTTTTATCTACTTTTTGTAAATATTGATAATGAGGAATTTCTGATTGTTCCAGAAAACATTTAGAAAGATGAGTTAAATTAGCTAAAATAAACATTGCATATATAATGTGCTGAACAAGGAAAACAATCCCTTGCATAAACAAGTTCTGCCATTTGCCAACTGTATTATAAGTTCACTAAGGGAAAGCTTATAGTTTCTTAAGAAAACTTAAACCCATTGTTTTGGGTTTTTTTAATCATACCTGACATCCTCCCCTTCAAGACATACTTTTCTGCTATAGTGCAGATATGCCATCCAACAGAGATAAATTTGTGCCAAGTCATTATTTGAGTGATTGTTAGAACATCACAAACACACAATATCTTTTCAATAATTAGCCAGGCGTATACAAGAAGAATTTTTCTTTTTTTTTTTTTTTTTTTTTTAATTAGCTTTGGCTAACTTGAATATTTTTTTCCCCAGTTGCACATCATCATTCAAGTCCTTTTCCAAACATGGACTTTTTTCTGTCTTGTTAATTCAATATATTTAATTGTAAGTAGTTTGCTTGTGGTGAACTAAAATTTTATTGCTTAAGCTTTTAAATATTGCTTTGAGGTGCATTTGTTTGGGTAAGAACTTGGACAAAAACTTGGATTCTGTTATTGCTAAAACATACCACAGCTTCATGGGTCAGACTGAGTCATTGAAACATTATACTTTATTCACACAAAACCACGGAAGCACTAACCATATATGGTCACAATACGAAATGCAATTATTTCACACAAAATAAGAACTATGAATTATTTTAGCTACCTTAACTGTCATAATTCAAATATTTCCAGTAAGTCATAGTTAACAGCTCTAGAGATACATACTTTTAAAATGAGCATGAGTAAGATCTATTAAGAAAGCAATATTAGATCTAATTTGGGGTAGTTGTCATCCATTTGTCTCCAACTACAACTGAGGGTCAGTTTCCATCTCCATCTTTGGGTACATTTGACTTCTCTGCAGCCAACCAGACAGCCATTCGCAGTACTGAAAAGCTGCCTTGCTGACCTGTTTTGACCTTCCTTTCAGATGGAACAGTAAGTATAGAGAATCATCCCCAAATTTGCTAAAATTCTTAGAGGAATTCTATTCTCTTCAGTGGGATGAAACAACACCTTGCCACAGGCTTCTTAAAATGTATTATAATATTCTTTTCTTTATTCTACACATTTTAGCCATGCTAAATGTCTTTCTTAATGTTCACAACCTTTTTAGCCCTGATAAATATTTCATCCAGTCAGTGTATATAGATTGTAAACTTGACATTCTTGGTTTGGTTTTGGTTTGTACACAAGATACCATTCATGTATATTAGAGGTGACAGTTTTGGAAATAAATAACTTTATGTGTTCTGCTTACCCTATACGAGTGTGATCTCATGCTCTATATGCTCTAGCTAATCTCTAGCAGTACTGTTTTCATATTTAACTTCTGAAATATAGTTCTTCAATGCATTATCTATCTTGAACTTCAAAAGTAATAGACATTCTCAGACTCCTAATTTTCAACTCAAAGATGGTACTTTCAGATACTAAATTTTTAACAGGCTTAGCTGAAATGAATCAGACTAACAAACTAGTTAGTGGTTCAATCCGATTTAAAAAATCTCATCTGAGTATGAAAGCCATGTCTACCTAAGTCTTCACATCCTATTCTGATTTATTATGCAGACAATCTAAAACAAAAACAAAGACCAAACCAAACCAACAAACAAACCAACCAGTAATTCTTAAAATATGGGAATTAAAACTCTTTCATAGTTAGAACAAATAATTTTTAAAGAAGTGGCACAGAATGATCTTTTTTTGTGTACAGGACCCAGTGGTAGATTCTATTTTCACACCCAGCCTCTCAGCATTTCACCAAAGCAATTCTGTTCTGCAGAGTTCATAAACAGAAGTCAAAGCTTCTGCTGAAACATAATGGGCAATCACTTCACTCAATGATGTGCTTTTATCCAATTGAATTACTTAGACATCGCATGTGGAACCAGTGAATATATATATGAGAAGAAGCTGGCAGTAAGTAGACTTCATTATTCCAGTCTAACCTTCTAATTCTTGAAGTGCAATTTTCTTCTGACTTCTGAGTAAATGTCTAGTCTGGCAGGTCACATAACAGTTCAAAAAAACAGAACATTTGTCATTTTTAAAAGTCCATCTTTCTAGATTTACTTACATAATTGAATCTACAGTAGGGCCATAAATTTAGATAATTTACACTATCATTAGATAAATTTTGATAATTTTAGGACAGTAAATTTAGATAATACTTCTAATAGATCGGGGGCTGACTAATCCTATGACAGTTGGCTTCTCGAGTGCCTGAACACACTAAGTACTTATTTTTTAAAAGAAACTTACTTAAAGCAACCTCATGTGGTAATGCAAAGGTAACAACAGCTGGTTTTCCCAAACTGAGTCATCTTGACAGAAGACATGCCTTGGCTTATGCAACTTCTATATTATTGTCAGACTTCTATGATGTATCTGGCAGATACACAGAAATATTATGCTGCTCAGACAGATTATAGTATACATACTCTGGTTGTCTTTCTATTTATGTATGTGCAAATCAGCAGGAGCTCATGCGGTACTGAATTACACTAATGGAAAACCAGTGAAAATAAGAGAATAAGCCAGAGTCTGCTTAGGTCAATTTAAAATAACAGCACATAGCCTGTAGTCTACAGGGAGGTGGTGGGGGTGGGAAGTCTCAAAATATTGGTTGTCCAAGAAAAAGGAGAAGGCAGACTGTCTGATAAACTATGTTACAATAATAACTTGCTCTGTGGAGAAATGGAAGATCTTTCTTGTTTTCTAGCCAAACACAGTAGAAATAATGAGGAATGAGTGAGGAGAGGCAATAGGAGTAAGTTTTCTCTAATAATAGTCATCAATGAATTTCTGCAACAGAAGTTGAAAACACAGGGCAAGTCTGGAAAATCTTCCCTAAAAGCACTGGGTGTATGTCTGCTTTTTGAAAGTAAATTCAAAAGAGGCCACAAATGCCATTGTGTCTGGACACAAAAGTGGAAAACATCCCAAAGAACTAGTTATATGAGATTTCTTGAGAATCTCCTCCCAAGTAGCATTTTTAAATGATAGTGCCTTTTAAAATTAAATCCTTTACAGTTCTTCCCCTACTCTAAACACTCGACAACCAGAACAGGCTCTCTGAACAGAACTGGAAAGAGAAGGAACATCTTAAAATTCTTCTTGTCTCTTCTCACAGACCTGCTTACTCGGGAACTTTCTGTAACCTCTATTCTGCCCCTTTTGAATTTTAATCTATTTTACCCCTCAGACTGTTCTGAGAACTAATTCTAAAGGGCAGACTGTAAATCTATCTCTGATCATCATGACAATCTCATCTCATTACCAACTGTTTGGTGCTGAGTTGCAGTAAATCTAAGATAGCAGTCTTTAACATGGTTGTCCTGAGGAGAAAGGACAGGGCAAGGGACAGGAAAATAGACCTTCACTGGAATGCTAAAAGACTGACACTTTCTTCTGAAGAGATTTTCACAATTTTAACAAGAAACTCAGGTTTTTCATGTGTCAGAACCTTGGAATACACTCTTAAAGACCACCAATGAACCATTGAAGAAAGTGCATTTAAAATTGTGTTAATGTTATTTTCTGTTTAGATCTCAAAACACCTGAGATTGTTGCCCTTTCTGGAACTACTTCAACTGGTGTGGACAGCATGAACTATCTTATCAATATCTTCTGGACAGCAATGTCTGTGTTGTGAACAGAGACTGGGATCTCTTCTAATAAAGACCAATAATACTAACATATTGCTCTAATTTAATTTGAATTAAATTAAATTCATTTAATTTCATTAATCAGTCTAATGCATTTTATTAATTTAATTCATTTTATTTAATTAAATTAATTTAATTTAAATAATTGTTAATTACATTTAATTCATTCTATTATTGCAGTGTATTACAGGACATTGTCCTTGACTAACAAAATGTTCAAGCATTAAAACTTCTCATTTTGTGGCAATTAAATGTTCTATTCCATGTTGTCAGTCCTTTTCACTGAGAGGAAAAGCTACCAGAAACTTCTGCAGTGTTTGAACATAAAATGTCATGGCATGCACACAGATGCCTGATTATATTAGAAGCAATCGAGATGGGATTGGAGTGAGTGCTACAGACTTTGCTTTATGAATATTACTTTTTTTTCAAACATCCAGTATATTAAATAATATATATCTGGGGTTGAATTCATTACATCATAAAGCCGCTGTGAGCTTCTGAACTGTATAAAGGTACAAATGTAATCTATGTGGGAATCATGGTGTAGTGGAACATATACAATACAACATGTCCAAAAAACCTCATTTACAAAGGCAGCATTTGAAAGGCAAAAACATGTGAAGAATTCCTCTCATCTAGACTAGACAGAAAAATAATAGTCTGCCTAAACAAACACACTTACAACTGTGGTAGAGCTGCCCCTACCCAGTACATCCTGAATACGGTAGTGTTATAACAGGAAAATTATGAAAGAGTTGTTATCCTAATCATGAAGGAAAGAACCAGAAAAACATAGAGAGTTGAAAACTGTGTGATATTTCCTAGCAAAGTGAAGTAATCTTGTATGGTGCTCAATGGGCAGAGCTGATCTGCTTACCTTTAAATTGAGAGAGATTATTGTGCTTCTATCAGAAAATCAGTTCTGAATAACAAACCTTAGTATGTGTAGCACTGATTTCTTTCTACACTTAGGACAAAGGAAAACTTCAGTAACATCGGTTACTCCACTGAATGCAGAGATACTCGTGCAAGGCTGTAAGTTTAGGAGATTTCCATAAGGCAGGCAACAGTGGCAGGAACACTGCTTTGGTTTGGGAGGGAGAGGTAGGGGAGATTGTTGGAAATTTGGTGAAGCAAAGGCAGAAAGGTTGTGCTATCTTGTCATTCAGCTTCCAAATTTGATCTACTAACTGAACAGGAAACAGAACAAAACACCCGTGTACCTCAGTTCTGCCGCAGCTGGACTGCTTCCATTGCTGTACTCACTTAGACTCTAATGCAGACCTACTCCAGCCATTCTTTTGTTCTTTGCTACTAGACTTAAACCTTTCTTTCTTTTTCATGTCTACCCAATTTACATCACGTTTTGCTCATTGCTCTTTTTCACTCAGCATCTTATTCTAGCCCAGTCTTTGACTGATCAATAAATGCATCATTGCATAATGCTGCAATTATGTATATCTGTTTCTATTGGATTTATTTTATGCCATGCTAACAAAAAATATAATTATAATTTGTTGTCCTTCATTAACCTCGTGTCTTTGGAGCCATTAGAAACAGAAGGTCTGAGCCAAGACACAACAGTAATTACTGACGATTGAGAAAACAGAAACTGCTGAACTTAATTCAGAGCAGAAATGAATAAGACATGAGGAACAGGATAACAGCTAATAAAAATAATGAACACACAAAGACAATAAATCAAAAAAAACCCTACTTACCTGTTCCTTCGGTAAAATGTGAAGATGGAAATTTGAAATCTGGTGAGAATTTTTCATTTTATACAGTTAATCTAAAACACTCAAGTGGCCACACAATGGCCACAAAATTGCCACAAGTATTTCAAAAACCAAAAAAATAGGAGAAATAGGTCCATCATGATTCAAGATATAAACCAACCAAAGTCTTCTGAGAACTTAAATACATTTTCCTTATTCAATTGTGATTCTGTTTTCAGGTTTCTTTGACATCAGATATCTGCTACTTTGGATTGGATTGAATTTGCCATTTATTTGATTTTGGTGAAAGTTACTATAAACTTATTATTTGCAATGCTTTATTTGTTTCCCAAAATATCCAATCATGTTTAAAATATTAATAGTTGATACTTATCTCTATAGAGCTACGGGATCTTTGTGCTTATTTTCTCAGGTTCTTTACCACAGAAATTCTTCTTTATACTTACCTCTTTAACTTCAATTTTATGTCTCATTTCTACTTAAAATATCCACAGATTACCAAGATCAGTAACTCTCCCTCTATTTCCCATCGTGACAATAATACATAATAAACATTTGAGAAAAGTACTCTAAAACTTCACCCACAAGTCCAAGGAAAAGTTTCAGTCCTACAAACATGTACTGAAATATATGGTAGCGACTACTGTAAATACATCTACTTAAATGGATTTTTATTCTGCCAGGTATGTAAATTGAACAATCAGAAAATAAGGTTTTCAAAATTAGTAACTTCATGTGAAAATGTATTGTGTATTACAAATTATAATAAATATGTCTAGTTTTAAAATTAGAAGTCTTGCTTGAGTTGAAATTTTACAACTGTGGAAAATTCAACATGACTTTTGACCTCCTGTATTTTAACTTTAAACTCAAGTCTTGATATACTTCCTTCTGAAAGAAAATCCTTCTTAAGAAAAAAAGAAATGTGATCAGCCCTCCAGCAATTGTGGTAAATAATCTAAGTCACTCTTTTATAAACATCCTAACTTGATCTTTTTACTTCTTAATATAAGAAGTAAAAGTCTTCATGAATTCAAATTTAATCTAAATCTGTTCTCCACAGTGATGACCTCTTTTTTTTTTCTTATTTTTTTCTCTTTATATTCATTTTATTTTCTACATTTAATTTAATGGATAAGGAAACTTGTTTCACATAATGGCACAGTCAACCTCTGCTAGAAGGTGACCTTATACTACATTATTCCCCAAATACTCATTTACAATGTTAAGTTTTCTGCCAACTTAAGTAAATGTATTCTTATTTATTTGTACTTGACAGAATGTTTCACACAGGTAGACAGCTACCCATGGAGGAGCATAAAAGTGTTGCGCAGAAGAACTTGAGAACTTCCCTTTTTTTTCATTGCTTAGGGAGTTAAAAATGATACATACATACATAAATTACAAAATTGGGTTTTAGTTCAATAAACTGACAGGGTTTTTAACTCATTTGACTTGAAATATAAGTTTTCAGATTACAACAGAGAGCCTGAAAATAACTAAAAATTATTTCTGTTGTTACAGAAAGGCTGCAAGGAAACAGAAGGAATATAAGTTTTTCCTCTCCCTCTGGCAGATAGAGGAATGGAAAAACTTAAAACAAAACAACCAAATGTTAATCTTTCAGGTTCTGACCTCTTACATCACATTCCAGAGTGAAAAACCCCTCAAGTCCTGTTGAAGGAAACCTTACATGTCTTCTTAATTTTTTGCTTATATAAAGTGGTTTGTATGAAAGCTATTAAAGATCTTACACAACTGTTCACATATTTTGTCCAATTTATTTACTTGGGTCCAAGATGAAGTGCAGATACACTGTACTAAAAGTAAATAATTTTTTTAAAATTTTGAATATAAGGCTTTAATCTAAATCAGACTTTATTGGATACATGGAAATATCTTTCACATGGATATGATAAATGTCTGTATGTGTTGTGCTTGCATATTTGTCATTGTTGACTTATAAAACACTTATTTATTTTAAACTTCAAACATATAATGTATTATAAATATTCTTTCAAATCCAAAAAACAGTGTAATTTTATCCTGTAGAAGAAATCTTTGTCATTAGAGACATGAATTTTGATTACACTAACAAAATTACTTTCAATTCATCTCTGTTTGTTGTATTGAGCAATCTGTAATTAACTCCCTAATTAATTTTAAAAGTAATTAGATTTTTTCCCTCTGTGTAATAGAAAACAAAAAGGCAAGTTTGAATTACTTATTTATTTTGGGGAAAAAACAGCTAGGAAATATGTAAAGCAACTTGAAAACATTTTACCTATTAACTCTCCTGGTAAAGTCTGCCATTTCAGAAGATATTTATCAGTATTGGTTTATGTGCTGATCCTGTAAATGCTGACATAGGTAAATAGTTTCATACTCTTCATATGGGTAAGAATTTAGATAGGGCTCCATTTCCTGTAAGCAAGAAAAATAACAATTACAGTGATTTATAACCAGAGAGTTACACTTAGTGGTGTGATGTCGCTCATAACTTTTATAAATTATCTAAAACGTAAGCTAGCATAGGAAATAATGTGGGACCTGATGATGGACTCACTGGGGTTGAATTATAAGGGAAGCAGAAGTACTCTTTCTTAGTATAACACTCAGGAGAGCATAGAAATAAACCCAGGACTGACTGAAAACGTACAGTTGAGGAAGGTCATTAGCTACATAAAAAGATCTGTGCCATTTCTCTGTTCAGATGCAGAAGGAAGCAATGTAGAATATCATAAATTGAGGACAAAAATGTAAAAAGTTGCCTACAATAGATAAACAATGCCGCATCTCATATATCATTCCTCCAAAGCAATCAGATCAAATGAGTTGATTCTTAGAAGTCTGT
Source organism: Podiceps cristatus (assembly GCA_000699545.1). Lineage (NCBI taxonomy): Eukaryota > Metazoa > Chordata > Aves > Podicipediformes > Podicipedidae > Podiceps > Podiceps cristatus. The sequence continues at coordinate 14,609 of JMFS01015520.1, forward strand.
GCTAAGTATATAAATTTCCCTTTCATGTGCAAGAAGTAGAATGTATCTCAGGAAGTAAGCTAAAATACCCACAAAACTCAAAAAGGGTTCTGCTGTAAACAGCACGGGCTTAAGTAACATGGAGAAGACCGAGAGAGCAGTGAACCATAAATCTGGGCTTTTGGGATAGTATCTTACTTCAGAAAGATCCTAGAACTTCTCCTGGAATTTCTTAATCAGAGGAGAAGGTGATGAACTTGAGTACCTTTCTAAGTAAAATTTTGGTCCTTAAAGACTCATCTAAAAAATTAGGATAGGGGGTCCTCCTCTACAAGGCAGTGTGTTACAGTGTATTTGACTCAGTATTGTAAGTAATCCAACAGTTGGCCTGGAGGCTTGCCAGTTGGATCCTTAAAACAGCTGAACCACAGAGGCAGAAACCCAAATAAGAACTTCCCTCCACTTCTCAAATACAGAGTCAATATGAAAGCAGGAGACGGTGACACTTTGGTGCTCAAGCCTTCTCTCCCTTTCTGCAGCAGTCTTTCCCCATCTTGTCACTCTTTATGTTGGAATGCCAAGAGACTTTGGACAAAATTGGAAGTGGAGTCAGATCACAGCAAGAGTAAACATCTATCTGGTCTTCTCCTGTTTGTTCAACCAGTGTTTGTCTTAATGTCATTTCTGGTAGAGGCAAGAAAAGCAAGCAGCTTGTGAATAGAGAGACTAAGTGCCATTTCAAGATGTTTTCTGATAATACCCTAGACATTATTAAGCTAGATATCCATTACCTGTGAGAGTTTGCAGCATATTTCAGGAAATGTTTGGAGTACTAAGAGCGTTCCAGGAAAATGTTAACTGAGATGCCATTACCTAACCTGGATCTACACTAAGACTATGACTGCCAATGGGCTAAGGTATGATATGAAGTTCCAAAGCCTCACACTATAAAGCTTTGGCAGTTAAATCTTGCTTTCAAAAAAAGTGGGCTGTTTTGTTAGACTAAAATTGTAAGAAGTGCTTTTATTCCTGTTCCCTGGGGAGTAGGTTAGTGACTTACACTGGAGGCCACCACAGGAGGGATCATTTACCCATCCACTAAACAGTTCTATAGAGTGCAGAGAGTTAGACTGTTTCCTTTGCCTTTCCTAACCTATTCAGAACCTTAATGGGAGGAGTTTAGACCACCCTGATCCAAAAGTTCAAAACAGACAACTTGACATCTTTTCAAAAAAATAGTGTCTTTTTTTTTTCAACATGTAAGAAGTGTGGGCCAAAAGTCTTGGCCTTTGTGGCTGACAGACCTCTTTGTATTGTCAAAAATGTGTAGTCAATAATATAATCATCCATCGATTTAAAATTATATCCCTAGTTTATAAAGCAAGGATAAAACCTCCTTTCAGTCTAACCCAGACTTATTTGGGTTATTATATATGTCTCACTATGGTAAGCAGAAGTTTTCAAAACAGTAATCCAGTCTCCAGAGATGAACAGCACTTCTGAGCAAAGTCTTCAGCCCAGCTGCAGAAGGGATATCCAGAACTGGAACAGGAACTTCAGATATATTTACGGCACACCAGTTGCCCTAATCATTACTAAGGGAGTTTGTTTTGTTTAGTCAATATTACACCAGGAAGAGAATGTTTTGAAAGAGACATGAACACTTGTAAAAATGTTTTCTGTTTCCTCTTTTATATAAGTAACTGTCATAGCAAATCTGCAAATGATCTTCTACCCTTCTTACGAACAAAAAAATACAGCAGTTAGTTGACTATTTCAGCCATCTCCTAGTAGTTTAACTCTTCTTTAATTACACCAGACAGTTCATTTACTTTAAAAAAACTGGGGCCAGGCCCAAACTAAATCATCACATACAAAAATCAAAGGCTGAAAAGTATGACTGGAGCAGATGGCACTGAACGCATCACTTTTTAACAACAGCTAAAGAGTTATTGATTTAACATAAATGCATACTGAAAAACACTCAGAAAAAATTACAAAGATATGAATTAATAGAGGTAAAGATATTATTGTGAGTTGGTTAACAGTCAAAAAACACCTCTGACATAATAGCACTAAAGGTAGAAATTACTTTTTAAAAATGAAACAAGGGCTTTATTTTGGTGCCTCTGTTTTTCTGTTTGTAAGGTACCTTATAAAAATGCTAAATTAAACTCATACTGTAGTTTGCATGATGTTTCATTATGCCAGAAACATCATTGTGATTCTATATGTGTTAGAAATTGTGTATTTCTTCTTACCTAGGTCAGGAATATTACCACATCTTTTTTTTTCTTTCCCCTGCCTAACTTCCTCCTCTCCTCCTTCCTCCTCCCTGAAAATAACAAGAATATTACCACATCTTTTTTTTCTTTCCCCTGCCTAACTTCCGCCTCTCCTCCTTCCTCCTCCCTGAAAATAACAAATTGTTCAATACTGAAGCTTTTTACTGTGTATGAGGGAATGTAATACAATAGGCTAGTTGTGTTTCGGTAAAATATAACCACCACATTTTCTTCATCACTGAGGAATCTTCCCATCACATGCCATAATCTCAGTCCTGTAATCACTCCCCATAAGCCTCCCTGGGGCTTCTGCATGTAGAAACTTGCACCATCATACATGAAAGACTTTAGGCTCAAACAACCTCCAAGTATGGTGTCAACATTCATAGTGTTGTTCCAAACATAACTGCATCAGTGCAACCTGTTGTTAACATTCAACAGAAGGTTTCCTGTGGGCTGAAATTTGGCGTGCAGTAGCTCAATTTAGGAGCCCATTTTAGAAGTGTGAGTATTGACAGAATCATTTGAGTAGCCAAGAGTAAACCAGATCAATAAATCAGTTTTACAGATAACACTTGTACAAAATTCAATTGATGCAAAAAAATCTATAGCAAAGTAGACGTTCAGTATTTCCAAAAAGAAGTAAAAATAATGAAGGAAACAAACAAATCTTCAATGTGCTTTCACTTTTCAAAATCCCAGCTTGGATCTGAAAAGCTAGGTTCTAGTTTGTTTCTGTCATCAGGGAAAATAGAAGAGAGGGTTAAACATCTTCTGATGCTCTTTGTGGCCTTCTTCAATTTGTTTTGCTATATATAGCACCTACTAGTTCTTTATTGCATGGATACGTACATGTGCTAAAAGCGTTGCTGAAGTACCTACTATCCATCACAACAAAGCCAGTGAGGGAGTAAAGGATACTTCAAAACTTCTTACTTGTTTTATCCTAAGGAAGGTAGTTTTTTATTTACAAACTTCCTGAGATCTCCTCTGCCTGGCCCTCACTTAAGCATATCTTTCACTTACACTTACTACTGTGCAAAGGTATAAAGACTCCACTGTCTGTTTCTGAAGTCATTACCCAAGATTAGGAGAAAGTGGATTAGATGCTTTGGAAGATGGCACATGGGGTAGATGGAGCAATATATTTGTAACCCTTCAATCTAAACAACTGACCTGTGTTCTGTAAATGTTATTTTGCTCTCAGAATAAAATCTGAAAGTTACTATTATGCCTTCAGTAATTATCCTCACATAGCAAGATACCCTTCCTATGAACTATGCTTCACTGTCATAATGCCAATATTCATGAGGTAAACAGGCCACAACATTCCAAGCAGTCCCAAACACAATTACAGGCTGGGCAGAGAATGGACTGAGAACAGCCCTAAGGAAAAGGACTTGGTAGTGTTGTTTGATGAGAAGCTCAACGTGACATGGCATTGTGCACTCGCAGCCCAGAAAGCCAACGGTATTCTGGGCTACATCAAAAGAAACATGACCAGCAGGTCGAGGGAGGTGATTCTGCCCCTTTACTCTGCTCTGGTAAGAGCTGGCCTGGAGTACTGCATCCAGCTGTGGGGCACTCAACACAAGAAGGACATGGACCATGTTGGAGCAAGTCCAGAGGAGGCCCATGAGATGACCAGAGGACTGGAGCACCTCTGCAATGAAGACAGGCTAAGAGAGTTCATAGAATCATAGAATCCCTTGGATGGAAAGGACCTTTAAGATCATCAAGTCCAACCATGCCTAACCACTACTAAACCATGTCCCTAAGCACCTCATCTACCTGTCTTTTAAATACCTCCAGGGATGATGACTCAACCACCTCCCTGGGCAACCTGTTCCAGTGCCTGACAACCCTAAGTTGGGGTTGTTCAGCCTGGAGAAGAGAAGGCTCCAGGGAGACCTTATAGAACCCTTCCAGTACCTAAAGGGGACCGACAAGAAAGATGGAGAGGGACTTTTTACAAGGGCATGTAGTAACTGAACCATAGGTAATAGCTTTAAACAGAAAGAGGGTAGATTTAGATTAGACATTAGGAAGAAATTCTTCACTGTGAGTGTTGTCAGGCACTGGAACAACTTGCCCAGAGAAGCTGTGGCTGTCCCATCCCTGGAAGTGTTCAAGGCCAGATTGGATGGGCCTTTGAGCAACATGGTCTAGTGGTAGGTGTCCCTGCCCATGGAATTGATCCCTGCCCATTCCAGGGGGTTGGAACTAGATGATTTTTAAGGTCTCTTCCAACCCAAATTACTTGTATAAAGTAATTTAGTCTGTTTTGCAGATCATAATAATCATATTTAAGCCAAAGCAATCAATGACTATGTGTTACGTGACAAGTTTGGTCAGTCATGCTTGGCCATCCTGTGCCACAGATTATTTAGATCAGAGGACCTGTTGAATCAGGGCATGTTTGATTTCTAGCCTGTACAGCTTGATTTTACTCCCAGGGAAACTCTGACACAATAAGGAAGGACAGGACCATGCACCTCAATCTTAACTCTACGTGCAGTCAGGTCACAGATAAACCATACACCTACCTCGGGAACTGGGAGGCACACCTCAGGTCTCATAGTACCTAAGACTGTTAAAGACTGGATAAGTTGGTTGGCACGTCAATCAGATTTATTTCTTCACTGATGTTTTTATTTCTTTATTTCAGCTTTTGTTAGAAACATATACTTCAAGGATGCAGCATTTTGATGCTACAGTTTGCCACACAGTTAAAAGTAATTTTAAGAAAATAAATGGTGGAACCTGAAATGTTATTGCTCTTCCTGTTATTTAATCTCTAAATTTATGTAGTTAAACCACAAACTCATTTTTTGCTATTAGTCTTGGCCATTTGTTCATTTGAAAAATGTGACATATGGTTTGACACATATTGTTATTTCTGTGTTAGTGAAAGCAGATACCCTTGCAAGAGACACGTGACAGGGAAATCTGTGTAATTGTAGAAGTGGTTAAAGGAAGTCTTGTGTTTGCTCTGGTAGCTCTTAGTCTATCGTATCAGTCACTTATTCTACTTGCACCTACTCAAGGAGAGGTGCATCAATTCATTATTAAAGCCATGTATGGATATATTCCACTACTATATTCAAACCATCTTCATGTGTGATTCAAATGGGAAAAATACTGTCTTTTTTGTGTTGAATTACAAAATAATCAGCTAAAGATATCTTTAGTTCTGCTAACACGAGTAGCTGTTTATAATATATCAGAATAGAAATGATCAGAAATATTGCAAATTTTTCTTGCACAAATAATTCAATTTTCATCATTTCATATTTTATAAATTGGATATGTATATTTTGCAGTGATATAACTTTTCAGAATGAAATTCTTAATCTGTAGGCCTAAAATTGAGTTTAAAATCGTAAAACTGGAGTTAAAAACTTCAGTATGACCAAAATGTGTTGATTTGATAGACCTGGACCTTTTCACTTTTTAACTTGCTTTGAAGGACTTTTAAAATTTTTCTGTTTGGAACAAGAAAAGATATTAAAATCATGGAAATTTTTGTGAAATGGAAAATCTGATTCTTGCCCAGTCTACTCCAATTTCTCCTCATCTAAAATCTGGTATTTTTCAAAATGCAAGATCATTAAATTTCTTTTTCCCATAAGTATCTTCAATGACCTCATATTTTTCTTCAGAATATTCTTGATCTCTGCCACATCCATCCAGGCTTGGCTTTGCATTTTATTGAGGCTGTCAGCCTCTTCAAAAGTCGCACAAGTGGAGCTGCCTCTGCTTGCCAGATGGGGTTACAGGGCTAGGCAAAAGAAAAAGCAGCGTAAGAGGCAATCTGACTTCCACCCCCTTTTTATACAGTCTTTACTGAAACCGCTTCTTCTCTCAGTGATAATGCAAAGGAGAAAATAACTATCTCACTTTGATTCCCTACTTATTAAAGACTTCAGTGATGTTTTGCAAGAGGGTAAAGAAAAAATTCTTCTTGGAAGAAAGATAAGAAACAATTAAAAGGAAAGGAGGAAAGGGAGGAAAATGAAGGAAGAAGACACTACAGGAAAGTAAAGGCTTGCATTAATGTGACTGCCACTGAAGAACTCGCGTTTCGAGGTCATAATAGGGCCAATTGTATCCAAGCAGACTCGAGCATGTTATTTGTGTTACTTATGAGAAAGTCTGATTATTTTAATATAAGCAGCAAGAAACAAGGATCCTTAAACTCTGACTTGAAACTTTATTCATAATTTGATATTCTTTACTCAGGTAAAATCAAATTGTTTGAAAATTTATTCTTCCCTAGGCAAAGTACTATGTCATGCTGAAGCCTAGGGTCATTCTTTACAAATAAACTGCACACCCTTGAGCACAGAGATTTACTGAACAGTGGAAATATCAATAGATCATTCATTAGCTGAAGGGGTGTGAAAAATTCAGCAGATACTATAAGACTTCATGTTTCTGAAAAAAATATGTAAAATAGAACGTATTTTAGGATAATTTTGATATCTGTGTAGTTGAAAAAGTTCTATTGTATCATATAGTCTGCCCAGTTTTGAAACAAATCCCCAAGAAACATTTATTATCATATGCTTTTTTTATAACTGATTGAAATATACTGACCCTAGTAAACTTACTAACATATATGTAGGAATTACATGGTTTGGGTTCATTGCTGGTTTCTTTGGGTGTTTTTCTTCACATAGTTAGATGCTTTTGTAGAATAATAGAAACCCCCAAAGCTAGTGCTGCAGCACATTGTTAGAAATGTGGGTTTGCTTGCCTTGTTTAGGTAGGGTTTTTCTGTCTGCTGAATGAGAAGTGGATGAAATCATTTCAGTGTTTGCTATGGCAAGGAAGAGCAGAAATTAAACCTGCTGGATTTTCTACTGTGTGCCCGTCGATCCAGTGGCGCCATTCCTAACCAGCTGTTATTAGCTGAGGAAAGGTTTCATAATGTTCATGTCTACAGTTTATATCCTGAGGTTTACCACGTACCATAGTGTCATCCCTTACAGACTGAACAGTGGGTAAGTTCCAAGAAAGCTTTCATGACTGTGCATATACAGAAGTGGTATGTAACTTATAGCAAGTAACTTAGCTATTTTTTAAAATGTTTTTCTGTTGTCCAAGAAAAAGTCCAATTTTCTCCCTAAAGCTTTATAAACATGAATGTCTTCATAACTCATTGAATTTTCATTTTCTCCAGAAGATGATAAAGTGACAAAAGGAGTGTTTTGGAGGCAGAGAAAATCCTGTGAACAGTTATCTTTACAAGATAGTCTAAATCAAATTACAGAGATGCTGAAAGACAATCAAAACAGGAATATTAACGCTAGACATTTTAGAAGATGTCAGTAAACATACTAGTTTTATTAATATTATAAGACATGGAGACCAACCTAATAAAACTTTGAATAACAAAATACAGGAGACATTCGCCGTGGTCCCTTTCATATACAAAGCAGAGTTTATCCTGCAAACACCTGCAGTGACAGGCAATATGAATTACACTTACTTTTATTTACTTATGCTTAGCTAAATTCCTTAGAGTTACTCTTTACATTTCTGAGGACCATAGTGTCTGTGAAGATACGTAGCCATCCTTGGGGTGTGCTCAAAATTAGTTATTTATTTTATTTGGCTTACTATTGCATTTACAGTATATTAAAGAAACCCACATTTTATCATATTTCCTTTTATTTGAAGATTACCACAATAAAAACCCAGCCAAAGGTTATTGTGGCTTTCTAATCGTCTTTAGCCCTTGCTTTTTTTTTTTTTTTTCAAATCTACATATTATATTTAGTGACTTATGTATTTAGAACTGTATTTATGTGCTTAGGAGAAGAGCAGTCACAAAAGGACAAAGTTTCACACCTGAAAATCAAAGATACTTTTTCATGTATTCTTCATTGCTTAAATTGCACAATGTACTGAATATGTTCAGCTGATAAGGCAAATTTTTGAGGTCTTTTTTTTGTTAAATACAAGATACTTCATGATAGTACAAGTGTGTACTATCTGCCAGACTCATCAATCTTCATTTTTTTAGCAGATCTACTAGACCACAGCACACCCTCTAGACCCTCCACAAGGAACTGAAATCTTACCTCTCCCACAGCTGATCTCGAAGTGATGCAAGCTGCCTGAAGCAAATACAGATGCTCTATCACAGAAAACGAGAAAGACACATACATCACCTGAGAATGAGGTACAGGGCAACCCAGCTGTCCCAGCAACAGGAACCCACAGACCAGAGTGAGAAAGAACTTGCAAAGAGACCCAAGAGTCAGAAACTAATTCTCCAGGAGGCTGGAAAAATGCAAGGAGCTGCCTGACAGTGTGTAAAGGTGTCAGCATGTTGTGCTCTGCAGTGTTCATGATGGCCGTAAAGATTTTAGAATACTCAGTAGATTCAGATAAAAAAGAAAAATAAACAGTTAATAGTTCAACTAAGGAAGCTGGATTGCTTCAGGTCAATGGATATGTAATTATTTTAGAATGTTTCTAGAGGGTAATTATGAATTATCTATTACATAGAAGTTATAGTTACTTAATTCATATTAACTTAAAGATGTGGCTTTGTTTATTATTTATTATGCTAGCTGGTTAGCAACATAACTCCTGTTTTCCAATCAGTCCCTCAGAGTTTAATCTGTTTTTACACACCAGATCCATAAACAAATCAATGATACCTTATAACATCATGAATGTATTTTCAAAAAGAAAAGATAAAAAGTAAAGCAGATCAGGTTTTCAATGTTCTCTGTTTATTATTTGAACTTTTTTTCAATGTTTTCTTCCCAGTTTGTTCACACCAGTCTTTACTCACCTTCATGTTATGTCCAGACTTACCTGTCCACCTTTTTCTTTGTTTTGAATTCCTCATTTTTTCTCTGATTAGTGCTGCCTCCACTCAGTTAATTAATAACCTTCCCATGAATCCCTCACATGCTGCTGTTCTCTTAAAATACAGGCAACTAACCTTCACAAAGTCTGCAAACTTTCCTTTTCCTGTATGATCTCTACTTTTCCTTCACTGCTCATATGTCATCTCTATTGACACTGCGGGATGTTTGGGGAATATTATAATCCAGTGTTACTTCATGTAATTTAGAGAGTGTGAAGAAGAACAAAGGCTTATTCTTGGCTGAATTATGAAAAACCTCTGATATAAAATTATAGAAGAAAAAGAAAAAAAAATAAAAGAAACAACAGTAAGCTTTTCTCAGATGCTCTCATAATCTGGCCACTGTGGTAAGGGATATAAAAGAATGTTTTTACAATTACATTAACAACAAAGAGAACCAAGGAGAATCTCCCTACTTAATTGGATGCAGAGGGGAACATGGCCACCAAAGATGAGGAAAAGGCTGAGGTACCTCATGTGCTCTTTGCCTCAGTCTTCAAAAGTTGAGCAGTTATTCACAGGTTTTTCAGCCCCCTGAACTGGAAAACAGGAACAGAGAGAAGAATAAACCCCCCATAATCCAGGAGGAAGCAGTTAATGACCTTCTACACCAACTGGACACTCATAAGTCTATGGGGCCAGATTGGATCTGCCCAAGAGTGCTGAGGGAGCTGGCAGAGGAGCGTGCCAAGCCACTCTCCATCATTTATCAGCAGTGCTGGTTAACAGGGGAGGTCCCAGATGAGTGGAGGATTGCCAGGGTGATGCCACACTACAAGAAGGGACAGAAGGAGGATCTGGGGAACTACAGGCCTGTTAGCCTGACCTCGGTACTTGGGAAGATTATGGAGCAGTTCATCTTGAGTGTGCTCACCAGGCATGTGCAGGACAACCAGGGGATCAGGCCCAGCCAACATGGGTTCATGGAAGGCAGGTCCTGCTTGACCAACCTGATCTCCTTCTGTGACCAGGTGACCCACCTAGTGAATGAGGGAAAGGGCTGTGGACATTATCTACTTTAATAAAGCCTTTGATACTGTCTCCAACAGCATACTCCTGGTGGCTCATGGCTTGGATGGGTGTACTCTTCACTTGGTAAAAACTGGATGGATGGCCAAGCCCAGAGAGTTGTGATGAATGGCGTTAAATCCAGTTGGTGTCCAATCACAAGTGGTGTTCCCCAGGGCTCAGGTTTTGGGACAGTCTTGTTTAATGTCTTTATCAATGATCTGGATAAGAGAATTGAGTGCACCCTCAGTAAGACTGCAGATGACAACAAGTTGTGTGGGAGTGTTGATCTGCTTGAGGGGAGGCAGGTGATACAAAGGGCCTTGGACAGGCTGGGTCGATGGGGTGAGGGCAGTTTAAAAAGGTCAAGTGCTAGGTCCTCCAATTCATCCACAATGACCCCATGTGATGTTACAGGCTTGGGGAAGAGTGACTGGAAAGCT
>KL258317.1:0-37869 GCA_000699545.1 Podiceps cristatus
CCCGTAGGCTGTACCCGCAGCTGAGATGGGCTCTGGGGCCAGTCCTCCTGAGGGTGCCACCTCCATTGGGCTGATCCCCCTCCTGTGATGGCCTGGGGAGCAGTGAATGAGGCTCCCTTGGCACCAGCAATGTTACTGAGGTCCCAGTGCGTGGTCATCTGGTCCTGGATGGGTCCTTGGGTCTGTGGTAATCAGTCCTTAATCAGCCACCCTAATGAGGAGGCTCTGGACTCAGGCTGTATGTGTCAACCGAGATGTTCCCCTTCTATTTCTCTCCAAACTGGCAGGACAGGCACTAAACCACTTATACATGGGTGAGGTGGGACCTGGAGCTTAGGTGTACAGTACGCTTGTTTCCATAAGGACCCTGTTGAATATTTGTTATGACATTGTTTATCTTTCTTCCTGGAAAGCTGAGTGTAAATACAATTTCTTTTGATGCTTTACTTCTGGGATTTTCTCCTGCCGTCTTCACACTGCTCAGAGAAGCTGGGCTGCAAAGGCAGATAGTTTCTGAACAGCTATAGCCAAAACCTTGTGCCCCTGTGGCAGAGTGCTGGGAGGCTTTCATGCAGGCTTTGAGCTGTTCAGTGGGAAACAAAGAGAGTGATGGGTTTACCCTGGAAAGATGACTCGGTACCCTGGAAAGAAGGAGGTCTTGGTGTGTGTTGTATTACTCTGAGTCAGCTTTATCACTCAGGAGATTTAATGATAAAAGCATGTTCAAAACACAGATGTACAGGAATTGAATGAAGTCACTAAAAAAAATTAAAATCACAAAAACGTATTACTAAGGGTGCACTTAGAGCAAATTCTTATTTCATGCTTCAGTATTTTAGGTAGCTTGTGAGGCTAATTTACTCTTTTGCAGCCTGCTCTGCAAAGTAGTTAGAATTAAGTAATAAATTATAGGGGTCTGGCTTCCGGGGGGTTCCCAGAGAGAGCTGCTTTGGGTAATCCCCTCCATCACTGGCTTGGGAGGGAACGAGCTCCTGCCTCTCTCCTCCTGTGTCCCTGGCCCTGTTTCCTGTGGTGGGCCATGGGGCAGCACGTGGTGGTGCTGGGCCAAAGTCACTCACACCCACCGTCTCACCACCATGGCTTGATGAGCATTTCCACCATACCAGTGCCTTAAATAGGCATTAAGCTGCTCCTGTCAGGTTTTGGTACTCTTAACAGTGACTGAAAGGTTTAATGAGAAATAAGAAAAATGGACTTTTTTATTTTCCCCCCTCATATTGATTGAACTTGCTATATGCTTTCCAGAGAAGCTACTCCAGATCTATAAACACAAGTAAAGAGAAACAGAGCACTTAGGCTCTGTGATCTTTTACTGTCTACTAGATTAACAGCTCCTAGGACCCTGGCAGAGTCTGGTTTCTTACTGAGTTCATTTCATTTCACTGCTCTGGAAGTGGTCTCTCATGGAATGAAAATATTGATGAGGGAAAACTCAAAGAAGAGAAAACAAGTTTGATAGAAATTCTAAGTTTAGGATCTGTTTTTAGAACTTCAGAAGTTCTAAAAACAGTATAGAAGTATTCAGCACTTTGTTTAAATTAAAGCACAAGCCCCTAGGCTTAATCTGTGACGGAAACTGAAGGATGAAAGGTAGACTGACCTTCAGATATTAAAAATCATTATTATTTTTGCATTTAGGGGAAAATTAGAAAGGCCTTCTGCCCCAAATGGAGTGAAATTAGTTGATCCAAGGTGCCCTTTTCAGTTCATCACACTGGTTGGTTATTCTGTAGGATGAAACAGCTCTGGGCCAGAATCGTGGGGACAGCATCACCAGAAAGGCGTATTGGTTCATGCTTAGTAAGATTGTCCTGAGTTGCAAGTCATTAAACTGTATTTCAAATATCAACATTTAGCCTGAAGGAGTGAGTCAGTCTTGAAATTGAAACAGTTTTCATAGTGATGGGAGTGCTTGTAGGTATTTGAGATGCCAGCTGTCTGCTGCACTGACACCAACCCTAGTCCTCAGATTTGACCTACCTAAATACTTGCTGCAGTTGAAATGTGTGAGCCCGTGATTGTAAATACTGAAGGTTGTTTGAGTTGTGATAGCTGCTGATATGCACGGTCTTGCTCCATGGAAGTAAGATAATTCAAGTAGTTTGTTCCACCTGCTGGCTCTTGCTATAGGTGTTGGCTGGAAGCAATGTATTGACGCCAGAAGAATTGCTGTTAGAGCAAGGAGAATTGGTCTCTCAGCTTCAGTGCTTGTTTGGTTGACTTTTTCTCAACAATTTATTTATTTTTGAGACCATCTTATATGAACTTGAACTGAGGTTGAGCCAAAAGCTCTGATGCTCTTGGTGGGTCTGTTCCAATTTTATTTTAAAATACAAGAAGATTCCATAGAATCACAGAATGGTTTGGGTTGGAAGGGACCTTAAAGATCATCTAGTTTCAACTCTGGTGGGAGGGACACCTCCCACCAGACCAGGCTGCTCAAGGCCCCATCCAACCTGGCCTTAAACACTTCCAGGGAGGGGGCATCCACAGCTTCTCTGGGCAACCTGCTCCAGTGTCTCACCACCCTAAGAGGGAAAAATTTCTTCCTAATGTATAATCTAAATCTACCCCTGTCCAGTTTAAATCCATTCCCCCTTGTCCTATCACTACATGCCCTTCTAAAAAGCTCCTCCCCAGCTCTCCTGTAGGCCCCCTTCAGGTATCAGAAGGCTGCTATAAGGTCTCCCGGGGCTTTTTTTCCAGTGACTTTTGTGTTGATAGCATTTTTTGAAAACCCTGTAAGGACTGATTTATTTTTTACTGTAGAAAACACTGGATTGAAATGAAGAAGCAGGAACTTGGCCTTTTAAAAGGCCAAATATTGATTTTTTTTTTTCCCTATTGATAAATGGGCTTGGGCAGTTGGTAATCAATAGTTACAACCTTTTGAATGTTTGTGAGGTGCTTCACCAGCTGCAGAGCAATTAATTGTTTCTAGCAGCAGCACTTGCTTAATTGGTGCTGGTAGTGGCTGAAGAGGAATTGAGTGTTCTCCTGGGCCATGATCATGCTCCATGGATCTTGCAATTCTGGTAACACTCCAAAAATGTGTAAAACCTCTGTTTTGTAAATTAAGATCAGAAACTATTATTAGCTTTTGTTTGTAGTTCAAGCATGATGTCATATTTGGCATAGTGCTACAGAAAAACTCCCAGCTCATGGCTCAGATCTGTTCTTTCTCAACTCAGTCTTCGGTGTCTGCTCTTGAGGCCGCCTGTCTCTCCTAAAGAGGAATGGTTCATGTGATACCAGCTTTTTAGGGGCTGATTCAGTGTTATCACCCTCATGGGAAGAGGGACAGGATGCTTTGCTTGAGCTGGTCATGACTATATGATTTCCAGTCACCTTATTCTTAAATACAACCGGATTAAACAGCTTTAAGTTTTTGTGCTGGCATGAAGTCCTCTAGGGCCATTCCAGCTAGACGGTCCCAGGCTTCGTGGGAGAGGCACACAGAACTTGCTTCTGCATTTTTTAATGTTTTTTCCCATCCTTCTATTTATACTGCTAAATAACTGTAGCAATTTAGGGGTAAAAAAGGCTTGAGGAAGCATAATATCACAACAAAAACATATGTTTGGAATTGTAAAGCATCGCAGGAAACAGTGTTCTTCCAAGTTTCATGAAGTTGCAGTACGTTAACTGCCCTTTTGTAACGTCTCCTCCAGTCTTGGCTTTTCAGACAGTGAGGACGGAAGCTGCTGAATTTTGGAGTAACAATGTTAAGTAAAAGTCACTGTAATTGTGGAGGAATAATTTGATGTTTAATAAATCTCTTTTCAGTAATTTGAAATTTTCCTGAATATTTATTCGAATCAAGTTTTGAATCTATCAAAAGCTTGAAAGCCTCCTGTATATTGTGTCTATTTAAATTTAATTTACTCTTGTTACAAGCAGATGTAAACAAAATCTATTCATTGGAAAGTTAAGTATAAGGGAATAAGGGGAATATTATTCTTCACACACTTAAAAATCATCCTTTCAAACTAGAGACATTATTAGTTCATGAAGACAATCTTAAAAAATTTGGTAAATTAAGATTTCCCTTATTTCTGAGTTTTTTGGCCAGGTATGTGGAAGTGTTTAGTCAGAATACTGTAGGGTTTACAGTTAAAGGTAAAATACATCTTTTTCAGATGACTTTTTTGTTGTTGTTGTTTAATGTTCTGTTTGATGGCTGAAACATCCTCCTTATCCTTTGTCCATAGAAATGCTTTCTTCTTCCAAATGTAGAGTTTTATTCTCTTATATAGTTGAAAAGGATGCAGTAGCTTGAGAGGCAGAACAGCCAATATACAGTATTGGAATAATGGCAGATTTAAAGCCTGGTAACTTGTGAATGAATAGGACTATAAAAGAAAGCCTCATAATACTAGAAACCAAGCACTCCCCCATTCCCAAAGGAATTGTGCAATCTGTTTATAGCCCTAATGTATCCTAAGAAAAGGCGTTTCACACCATTATGTGCACAGCATAATACAATGCACAGTGAATGGACAGAAAAGGCAGTCCAATGAATTGTCCTCTTACCTTCATTACAGCAGTGAGGGGCCAAGATATTGTCAATACATAGACAGTATGGCTGATGCCGTTGTATCTCAACCTGAGATGGCTCCTGAAAGACCAGCCCGGCCATCTGACATGCACGCTTTGCAACATTCGTAGTTGGAGGAGCACCGTGCCAAGAAGTTGGACCAACCCTTGGGGCTGCAGAGGTTATGTGTGGACCTTTGTCATGCTGTTGCTTACTGTGGGTTGGAATTCTCCTTGCTGGAGATCTGACTACAGAGACTAAGACAAACCTCCCCCGAACAGTATGACTTACAGAAAACACTTCACAGCCTAGTTTTGTGGAAGGCTTTTATTGACAGTCACTTAAGATAAACAACATCATTCCTTTGTGGTTTTGCAACTCATGAGTAATGACACAATGTTGGACTATTCTGTTTTAAGCCTTTAGACCATAATGGCGGTGTATGGGTTGTGTAAGTAATTCTGCTTTGTATGAGTTTGTCAAAACTCTGACAGGTGTCTTAAAGGCAGTAACACTTCCAGAGCATTTTTTCCCCCTTTTTTAGGAATCATTACTGTATTGTAGTGTGCCGTAAGTAGTGGAAGCAAAGCAGATCTTAATCTCCTGAGTGCCTGTAAAAGTATTACGTTGAATATTCATCTTAGCCTGGCAAATAGTCCTCATGTGACCTGCCTCTCTTGCTATACTTTCCACTTTTTTGCACTTGGAGTGAAGCACTTGGTTAACTCTTTCTGTGAAATCTAATCTAATACTAAACTGTCCAGTTTTCAGGGCTCTGCAGAAAGTAACTGCACATGAAGTTGTACTCCACCTCTCGGCATCAGTCGCTCTACCCTGGACTGTAAGCATCGCATAGTGTTACAGGGAATACAATCAAAACAAAGCAGCACCAAGACAGCTAACAAATGCCACCTCTTCATGTACACAAATATGTTTTATAATTAAACAAGCAGTTTTGAAGAGTACACTAGTTGTTAGTTTAAAAAACAAACAAACGACCCCACAACAAACTTTTCCTATGAAAATGTTAAAGCTAAGCACTAGGAGGGGTGAAAGTGTTCTCTGTAGAATCGCGCTCACACTAACATTGTGGTGTTTTAGAGAAGGATTTCCAAATACAACAGCTGGGGCTTTTGTGTGTGAATGGGCTTGGTTTCTAAATAATGTAGATACTTCAGTAGAGGAAATGACACATGAAAAATGTAAATATTTTTAATCTCAAAAGAGCGTTGGTCCTGTTATCTAATATACATACATACATACATATATATATATATATGTATGTGGATTTCTGAATGTTCTGTCAGGTGCTATAGTCTAATGTTTCCTGAGACTTTTTAAGTGTGAGACAGAGGAGATGGCAGCTATCTGAGCCTGTTCAGTGCTCTCCTTCACATCTTTCCAGGTCAGAAGGTATTGTGATTTATTTTGCTCTGCTTGCTCCAAGCACTTGCAACCTCAACAGGCAGCAAAGAAAGGATCAAAAGCAACAGTGCTGAAGGACACTCATGCAGGAGTTCATCTAGTTTCCTGCAGTAATTCTTTACTGGGGTTTCCTCACATTTCTGAGTATTAAATTAACCCAGACATTTACAGCTGATGTTAAGAGACCTTTGTCTTATGACACAGCAGTAATTCTCTTTTGTGGCTCTCCTACCAAATAGACAATAAAAGAATCAAGAAAATGGTTCCTGTATCTCTGCCGACTTTCTGTTTACTTGCACTACTCTTCATAGTAGTTGGAAGCAGCTTCGTGTCTGTTACTGACACATGCATAGTCCAAAATAATTGTGAAAATCTATAGCCTACAGAGCATGTTACCAGCTTTAAAAGACAAGTCCCCCAGCCCCAGGCTGAATGTCTACAGAAGGCATTTTGTGAAATTCACTGTCTTAACTTCTTACTTAAGCAGTCTTCTAGAGGAGCCCCAGGTACTCTAAGTTGTTACGGGATGCTCACTGTAGTCAGACAAAGTTTTGAATTTTGCCAGCTTCCCAACATAATATTCTGCCAGAAGTACCTTTCTCTCTCTCTTTTTCCTTTTTTCCTTTTTTTTTTTTTTTTTTTTTAATCTCCCCTGAGGTGCAATATGTGGAGTAGAAGATGCCTAAGGCTCTTTCATAGTGCAGGCAAATAATCATGTAGTCCACATTTCAGCAGTTTATAGTAAATAATTGAATAAAAGTCTAGAAATGTGATGCTTGCAGGTTAACTTTCCTCCTTAACTGTGCTTCTTACATGCTTGTAATGGTGGATTTGTATAAAGTAGTTCCAAAAATGACAGTAGCATCTCCTTACCTTATTCCTGGTCATCTGTTCCCAGTAGTATCTGCTGACCTTTGCTACTGAAGGAAGTTTGTGCTGCCCTTGTTTTTTTTGTGCCATCATTGCAGAATCAGCTGATAGAAAACGGGGAGTTTAATTTATTTTATGGTTAACATAATGGTGAACTGATTGTTTTGTGGTTTGCTTAAATTTTCACAGTGTTCAGTCTCTGTTCTCATTTTCTACACACTCTTGAATGGCTATTCTTTGCTGCCATTTCATGATACATGTAATGAAGCAGAAGAGGTCCATTTTCCTAGTCCACTGCCTCCCAGGGTATCATTTGCAAATCATGAGGAGGAAGACTGCATATGAAGGGCTATCCAAGTGCCAGAGATGTCCTCACTGGACTACAAACTCAATAACTGCATCGCCTAGAAGCATTTTTTGACTTCCTAAAGTTCATGGTGGATTTAACTGAACTTGAGATTTCTTTGGTTAATTGAATGCATGATGGAGAAAACCTGTAGTGATTATGGCATGGTGGATGCCAGGGAAAATACTTTGCATTTTTATTAAATGAGAGCAGTTAGTTTGATGAAATGCAATCTCCTTTGCCACCTTTCTCTCACCGTATTTGCTAAATCGTAGCGCAGATCCAGTTCTTAAGATTTTGCTCCTCCACGTCTTTCAGCATTGGAATTGAGGTGGCAGGAAATCCAGCTAAGGCACAGTTATTTTTGTTCATCATACAGAGTTTATATTTTAAAAATAAGTAAAGTTATTTTTACAAAAGGGCAATAACGCGTGTGAACATAACAGAAAAAATCACAGAGGAGACATCAAATCCTTAAATGCTAAATAATCTGCTTTACAAATTGGAATAGTTATGCCAATTCCCATCCTATCTGGGATCTTTCTGCAGTGCGACTTTTGAAGACTAGAATGTGTTTTGCAATAGACCGGCAGTAGTCAACAGTATATATTTCTGCTTTAGCATTTTTCTTTTTTTTTTTTTTTTTTTTTTTCCAAATGCAGATACAGAAAGAAAGTTTTCGTTCATGTTCTTCACATTCATTTCTGCTCTATTACAGAATAATGTATTAGACCTTAAGGCAAGACCAGAACATGATGATCCAGGATGACCTCTGGTGAAGTCAACTGTTCTTGTATATACCCCAGCATCTTGTGGCTGAAATAAAACAACTTGTGGGTTTTTTTGTTGTTGTTGGTTTGGTTTTTTTTTTAAGTACAAAATTAAATGCATTAAAAGCAAATGAACACTTACACTATTTTTTTGTTAGATACATTGGCGCAAGATATCAGATGTATAACCTGTTTGAAAATTTGATTCCTTTTTTTCCCCTTAGCTTCCCATTTTTCATACTGAATAGAAGAGTGTTATTGTGGACTGGATGAAAACCTTATGAAATGTTTGACCTATCTTATTCATAGGAAAAGTAAGCAGGGCATTATAAAAACAGCTGAAAGCCTCTACTCCCCAAAATCCTGTCCTTTGGCTGGCATAGAGGTTTGAGGCAGAAGAAGTATGCCTTGTCATCTGATAACCATTCCTGGGATAGGAAGACAGTATGTTGAAAACACGAGTTGTCAAGGGAGACCATTAAGAAACCAAGCACAAAATCAGAACGAGTACTAGGAACAAGATCAGTGGAGAAAAAATCGCAGCCAAGGGGTTGTTCAGTGTTGGCGGGATAGGGCCGGGAACTGTTACCAAAGAAACTATCATCTTGTCTTTGATTGTATTGTGTAGAAGGGAAAAGGACGTTGCATGCTTTTTGTAAGAGAGTTGGGCTTTATCAGACAAATGCTTGGTTCTGTTCTGGTTTCTTTTTCTGACACAAGTAACCTGCAAAAGCAGAATTTTGGCTTTGCGGGTCAGAAGTGCATAAATGCTTATATGCACTATATGCACAACTGTGAGCACGCCTGTAATTTACGTTTCTGATATAGCAAATTAACAAGATGGAGTTAGTAGTGAAGGTCAAAATCTAATAAGGTT
Organism: Podiceps cristatus; assembly: GCA_000699545.1. NCBI lineage: Eukaryota > Metazoa > Chordata > Aves > Podicipediformes > Podicipedidae > Podiceps > Podiceps cristatus. The sequence goes on from KL258317.1 coordinate 8,847, forward strand.
ATATCTGCTTCAGCATAATGTATTTCATTTCAGTACTAAAATGGTAAAGCAGGGCTAAGCATCTAAGCCAACAGACGTGAAAAAATAATGAATACATTTTTTACTGATTAACCAAATTCATCTTGCTCAAACTTCCTTGGCTCCTAAAATAAAATAACTATCGACATAGTTCTAAAAATATACAGGATCAGGTAATATTTTAATTCTGATTTATTTTGTTCAGACTTTGAAACGCTATCGCTTGCAGCTGGCACATACACACTGGTAGGGAACAGTGCCATCGTGAAATGCTGCAGACTGAAAAAAATCACCTGCTTGTCCTGGGATGAGTGCCATCGCTGTCTGACGGAAATGTCAGGCTGGTCTCCCAGCCTCTGAATGGGATGCAGATGTTTCCAATGGGAGAGGAATTTACCTATATAGCATAGGGGATGATGGAACAAGAGGTGATGCTTAGCATTTTGCATGTGACTTCTTGTATTGGAACACAGGACTTTTATTTTTTTTTTTTTTTTCTCTAAAGGCAAACCCACAATCTGGTAAATATTAGAAGAAGATTGCTCATGTACTGGAAGAAATTCAGGGCAGCTGTTTGTTTTGGCTGATTCAATTTTAAAATAAATATTCCTAACAAAATAAGAGAAAAATATATGTAGAATGTTGTACCTTTGTTTGGCATTTATGGTACGGTGCACTAAGTTCTCATTAAAGTTATCATCATCATTTTTACATAGTAGTTGGGCACCTAGTCAAAACAATGTATATTTATAAATCGCTAGGCCTGTGCTTGGGATATTCCAGCAATATATGACATTGGCTTTCTTTATTGCCCTTGTTTGTTCCCCTTTTTTGTGTGTGTGCTGGGCATCAGGTCTGTGAGCTGGGTCCAGTGTTTGAATCCAATTATTGGCTTACTTCTTTCCCAGTTATTCGCCACAGTCCTTTCTGCACAATCCTTTGATATCTATATTGAAACTGGGCTGCAGTTAATTTTCCAGGGTGGACTTACTGGAAAGGGAAATTGAGCAGATGATTAATGTTTTCCCATTTTTAGTCTTTACATCCTTTTGGGTCCCAACTTGAAGATGAGAGAGCAAAAGCAAAATACACATCAGTTTATGACAAAGGTGGTCCTCAGGAAATACTGCAGCCTGCAGATCAGAGGTAGAGGTATTATATTAATATATGCTTTTGCCCTGCTTCAGCGAGCTGCTCCCAATAGTCAGTTCATTTTGTAGGTTATTGCTAGATCCCTTTTTTCCCCTCCATTTACAACCAGTTTCTATTCTCCATGGGTGCGAGAAGGTTTGTGGGCCCTGCCCTGTCACCTTGCCTCCCCTTTAAACTTGAATCCTTGGTTGAAATCTAGACCTTCTGGTAGACCTCCTCACATATTTGTTTAATTTTATGCTGAACTATCTTCCAGCTCTGTGCTTTGCTTTGATGTGCCCACATTTTGCTTCCATTATTTAAAGTTGCAGAGAACTTATTTCCTGTTTCCTTGTAATTCCTTAATTTAGTGCATTTTAATGTATGTGTCCATGTTTCTTTCCTGTGTATACAATGTCAAATAGAGAAGAAAATCCAGGATGATATAAAGAAAAGCTTTATCAGCATTAGCATGGGGATAGCTCTGTTATTTCTGGCCTAAGGCCACAAATGAGTTATTGAAGACATGATAAATGAAGGGGAGACTATTGTAAGAAACTTCTCCATTATGCATAACCCACATAAATCACTGTATATGGGCAGAGGAATACTTCTAAGAATTTAAAATTCCTGTTGTGACTAGAATGAATTCAAAATATAAAGGCTAGCTTTTTAGAGCCATCAAATTGATTGAACAAGTTGGTGGTTTTTAGAGCAGTTTAGGTGTGATGAATTCTTTCCGAAGCAAGGGAGGCTCTGTGAGATGCTTAACCAGATGGGATTGCTGGCCGACTCCTTCAAGGACCACATCTCCATCCCCAGTACAGTTTATCTGTTGTGAAGCCATCAGCTCCGGAGTCCTCAGGCCTGTGATGGGAGGTGCTCTAACTAGGACCACCCTGAAGTCAGGGGTTTCTGGCCCCTTTCTCACCTGTCTTCTCATTCCCCATCTTTGTCCTAGCACCCTTAGTGCAGCCTGATCGGGCATGCTGTCATTGCATCTGTAGCATCAGTGTTTATTTTGCTGAAAAGACACAGGAGAAATCAAAGAGCTTACGTATTTTTGGCAGAACACCGTATCTAGGTCAGGGCTGATTTATAATGTCTTTTATGAGGGTCCAATTTGGTCAAGAAAGAAAATAAATGCACTTGAAGCACGCAGGCAAGACCCACAAAGGGCTGGTGAGCCAGCACACATGATGTTTGTCAGCTCTAACAGGGCCTCTTCCATATCATTCAGCCTGGATCACTGGCATACCTTGACCACTGGTGATCTGGAATGTTGAGAGAAAATCTGATTAATTGTGATCTGGAATGTTGAGAGAAAATCTGATTAATTGTGGTTTTGGGGATGGGATATATTTGACTGTAGTTGTGACCTGATGCTTAAAAGAAAAAATAAAAATCTGGGCACAGATCTGATTTCTAATGTCTGCTTTTCCACTGCTAATAGTAGGGTTGGGTAATCTGTTGCACTTTAGGAATAAGATCTTGGGTTTATAGCAGATAATTTTGTACAAACACAGTTCGGTAGCTGTCAAAAATGCCAACAGATTTTTAGGAATTATAGAGAAAACATGAAGAACAAAACAGGAACAGAGCTTTTGAAGCAGTTGCCTAATCCATCCTTGCCTCCTCTGCTTTGGTTTGCCCAGGAGCAGTCTCAGGGCCCAAAAGCAGGATTTGTTTTAGGTGAAACTCACCCAAAAGATGCATTCAGAAAGACACCTAATGTGCTTAATGTGCAAATGGACATTTGGTCTGATCTAGTCCAAAATACTCTCTCCCCCACCAGAACAGGTATATAGAGTCAGGTCCTCTGCTCTGCACCCCTGCCCCTCTGGTGTTGCAGTACTTGCTGATGTGGAGGAAGCTGGAGAAGCTCCTGCTCTCGGGCCGGTGGTGCGGAGAAGCGTGCCATAGAGCTCTGCTTGCTACGTGCTTGTGCTCCTCTCCAGGTGTCTCCAGGTACTGGGGACCTGATACTGGGCCAGGCTAGGCCTTTGGTGTGTTACGGCTGCGTGAAGGATATCAGGATCTTAATTTTAATGCAGACATTAATAGAGATACTGAAATAGAGTTGCTGAAAAATAACAACGGCCATATTATTTTTCTTTTTTAGTCATTTGAGCACTAATTTTTTTACAATGTGAGTGGTGAAGCACAGGTTGCCCAGAGAGGCGGTAGAAGCCCCATCCCTGGAAACATTCAAGGCCAGGCTGGACGGGGCTCTGAGCAACCTGATCCAGTTGCAGATGTCCCTGCTCATGGCAGGGGGGGTGGACTAGATGGCCTGTAAAGGTCCCTTCCAACCCAAACTATTCTATGATTCTATGACCTTACCAGGAACTGTGTGTTTGTTGCATCCCTTTCTGAATGGAAGAAGGGGGAACATCCATCCTGTTGTTAATACAGTTCACATCCCGTATTAAGAGCAAGTGTTCCTCTTTTACAAGACCTGGCTTTACTGATGCTGTTAGTGAAGGCCTGGGAATTGGATCCCCTGGGCAATTTGTGCTCCAGTGCTATTTGTCCTTAAAATTTTCCCTCCGTAACCTTTTTATTTCAGAGGGTATTTTCTGCCATGTGGTGATGCTCCATCTTAATTCATTCTATATAGCATAAGTTGAATATAGTGTCATAGCTAATTGCCACCATCTGCTTGTAAACCACAACAGTTTATTCTACCACATGTCACAACAGTAACTGGACTCTGGCTATTTGAAATCTGTCCAAGAGCAGACACCTAACTCAGATCCTCCGAGTTACTCTCTGGCATTCCCCACCTCTCTCCGCTGACTCCATGTACTACTTAGAATCACAGAATGGTTTGGGTTGGAAGGGACCTTCGAAGATCTAGTCCAACCCTCCTGCTGCGGGAAGGGACATCACTAGATCGGGTTGCTCAAAGCCTCATCCAACCTGACCTTGAACACTTCTAATGATGGAGCATCCACAACTTCTCTCCTGTCCCCAAGGATTGCTCTCCAGACTCTTCAGATGAGTTTGTGGCCCAGAAAACATAAGGTGCATATACACCCTCCACTCCAGGTTAGTTGAGACTGATATAAACAGGTGACCAAAAGGTAAGTGCATAAGTTTCCCCCTCTTTTCCACTCTTCCCCCTCTGCCCCGCTCTGGTGAGACCCCACCTGCAGTGCTGCGTCTGCTCTGGGGCCTCAGCACAGGAGAGACACGGAGCTGTTGGAGCGGGGCCAGAGGAGGGACACAGGGATGATCCGAGGGCTGGAGCAGCTCTGCTGTGGGGACAGGCTGAGAGAGCTGGGGCTGTTCAGCCTGGAGAAGAGAAGGCTGCGGGGAGACCTGATTGCGGCCTCCCAGTGCTGAAAGGGGGCCTATAGGAAAGAGGGGGAGAAACTTTTCGGCAGGGCCTGCTGTGATAGGGCAGGGGCAATGGTTTTAAACTAAAAGAGGGGAGATTTAGGCTAGATAGATATAAAGAAGAATTTTTTTACAGTGAGGGTGGTGAAACACTGGAACAGGCTGTCCAGAAAGGCCTTCTCTCCTCCAGGCCTCCTTTACTTTCAGGCTTTGGCTGCAGTCCCTGGAACCAGCTGCTATCAGACTGTGGAAGATCTTCTGATGCCAGCAGCAGCATCTGGATGCCTGGCACAGCTCTTTGAACAGTTGTCTTGATTTCTGTTGCGGGCAGCATGCAGCTGGAATTTTTTATCCTGCTTGGATGCCTTTTCTCTTTGGCTCACCTTGAATTATTTGGAATTTATGTTTCCATCCCATGGGGGAAACAGGACTCTTTGCAGTTACTTTTCAGTGCTTGTGTAGAGGATCCTTGCAGCTGAAATGTAGTTAGAATTCCTTTCTGCCTTTGCGTTTGGATGAGCTTCTTCTAGGAGAAGCACGCTAAAATTACTCTCACCTTGAAGCTGTTGCACACTTGCAAAATGTATGCTGGGACTGGGAGTACAAAAGGAGAAGCTTTTGTAGAGGTGGTTGCAAATTTTTTTTTAACATTATTTTGTTTCAGAAAAGTCTAATTTATCCAAGCAGAAACTTTTTACAGTGTGTCTTTTTTTAAAATGAAGATTCAGCAAGGATCTTTCTCGGGTGTAAGGTAAGATTCCTGCTAGCGAATATGAATATGAAAGCAAAAAACCCCTCATTAATTACTAGTAAAGAACCTCTCCCTCCCCTTCACCCGGGCATGAGGGAGCTAGGTTCAGGTTTCTGCTCTGCTCGACTTAGTGCTGTGACAACCTGGGTGCAAATCTGGGGTGCTTCCCGTTGCAGCCTGTCACTAGGCCAGCTGAGATGTCAGCCCCATAGCCCGCTGGCTAGCACATGTGCCTGAAAGAGGGGGAGCTACAGCTGAATCCAGGGCTTCCCTGAACCAAGGGGTAGATTCAGGAGATGGAGGAGAAGGAAGAGGAGGTTCCCGTCCCCAAAATGTTAGAAAGAATGAATTGTGTTTTGTCATACTGTGGGGCAAAACGAGGTATCGCTGCTGCAATTTTTTTTTTTTTTAGGGGTCTTGTTTGTAGTCTGGGCCATACCTAACCATTCTCTTTTCATGCTTGCTTACTCTTTTACCATGTAGGGGTCTGAGACATCTGGGGTGCAGGTTTCATCATTCTAGAAATACTCCTCCACTGCCCCGTGCTGTGCTGAGAGAGATCCGTGCCTGACAGCAGTTTCCTCAGGCTGCAAGCAGACACGCACCCCACAGCAGGAGAAGCCAGAGGATTGCTACCAAATTAGGAGACAGATTTGCTGGCTAGGTCAGCAGAGATACTGTGGAAATGTAAAAGACAGCTTTCAGATCTGCCAGCTGCTCTGAAGAAGCTTGAAGTAGTTTCTGGAGCAACAGCTATTTTGGGGGATGCAGTGAAAGCGAGCAAATGTTTTGGGTTGGCTGGGGCTTCCTTTACTAATGGGTGGTCGTCATTTTTGGCCCCTTGGGACAACTTTCTTTAGGGGGGAATGTCTGCATTTCATTGTGTCTGAAAATGTGGTGCCCGAACTGCATTGGAAGAGTCCTTTGTGGGGGAGGACAAAGCAGCGTGTTGGCACATGTGCTGTGGCCGCTGCCGGGCTTGCAGCCCTGGCTGCACAGTGAGCCGGGGCCGGCAGCCCCTACCCCTGCCCGGCCCGGCTGCTCCCCTGCTGCGCCAGGTGGAAGGACGGGACAAAGGCGTTTGGCCTCCTCAAACTCTTTGTTCTTTATGGAAGTGGCCAAAGGAACCAAGTGGAGCTGTTCTTGCCTGGGAAAGCCTTTTGCAGTTGACGGCTTTGTGCCCTCACCACCCTGTGCCCTTCGTAGCAGGAGAGGAAAGGAGTGAGCAGCTAGGGACAGCTGCTGGTCCTGGCACCCACTGAGGATGGATGGGCTGGGGGCTGCTTTCCTTTGTCCCCAGCGGCCCCATTACCCAAGGTCCATCCGAAGCAGCAGCAGTGTGCCTGCCTCCCCATGGTTGCACTGTCAGGAGCTGGGAAGAAGTAGGGGAGAGTTGGACCCTCCCAGGTCCCAGTCTCATCAGCAGGTCTTCATTATAGCTCTGACCTCTTCAAAATAATGGGCTTTATTTGGCTTTTGAACCAAAAAGTTTGGGACACCATTAGTTTATTTAGTGCTAAAAGCAAGTCAGCAGCAATACCCCCAGGACTTCATGTGATCTTTCCTACCTGCGCCAGCTCAGTATTCCCCTCGCTTGGCAGATATGTTAACTGAAATAATAAGGGAAGATGTGACTGCGGTTACACATGGGGCTTGGCAAGGACTCTTTGTCCTGTACATTAGCCACAGATTTATCCTTCTGCTATGTGTACCGTCAGTTTTTCATTTCCTCTCTTTACTCTGTATCCCAGTTTCCCTTCTTTTTTATTTCCCTTCTTTGCTTTTGTCCAGCCTTGTTTCTTTCTATGGTTCAGTGACTGCCATCTTTTAGCTTGGATCTTTCCCTTAGCGTCAGTGAGAGAAGAGCGCATACACACATACAACGTGCAGACATTTCCTACACACAGACACGTGCATCAGGATCCCTGCCCAGGTGGGCATGTGCACATGCCCAAGTATGTCTGATACTGGTTTTGCACCAGTAATTTAACCTAAGCCAACTAGCTTTTATTAAATCCACAGCTGTCAAATAGGGCATAGGCAAGAACCACAAACCATATGTTTCTTCTGTTTCACCACCACATGCTGTTCTGACTGCATCTTTTAAGTAATATGCATATGTTCCTAGTGAAGTTTTGTCAAGGTGGGGTGTTTACTAGAAGACAGTCTTTGAATTTGTAGTTTGGACCACAGATAAAAATCTGTTAATCTGTTCTATGCATTTCAATTATCATTACTACAGGCTTTTTTTTCTTTTAGCAGGGGAAGAGTAATTTTTGAGTAATTTGTAATACATTGCTCCTAACTTAAAGGCAGTGTATCTGAAACATGTAGATGTAGTCTAATTCCAGCTATATCCTAGACAATATACATTTAGTCAAAGAGAGGACTTCAGATTCCTGGACATTATCCAGAGTTCAGTCCAATGACATTTTAAACACAGACAGGGAATATAAAAATTTCAGTCCTTTTTCTCTCTTACTGGCAGGCTGAGAAAACACCAAAGGTTATCCCTTATTTTCATGGACAATTTGCTTTGCATCATATTTAACTGGCTGTGCTGAAGACACATAGCCAATGTAAAAAACCCCTTAATTTATAAACTGTTTATGTTGGAGAATGTCCTTCTCCAAAATTGTGCTGCTTTTTTTAGCTGTGTTAGTGTTGGTCTATGGAGGATGACTAATGAGAACTAAACGTTGACAACAATCTTAGGCTGCTGCAGTGAATGGTAATTTCTACCTGAAACATCCTTAAAAAACATTTGGGAACTTAGTAACATGTTAATTGTAGTGTATTAAAGAGCATTATGCCCCACTCTGACTTTTATTGAAGAGAGATCAGATTGGAACAATTTGCTTTACAGCAAACTCTCTTGCCTCCCACAGGCCTGAATGGACACACAAGGAGGGCAAATGGCCATGGCAGGTCCTCTCCCATTCCTCCCACTTGTTGATGAAATCTTCATTTCCTTAATTCTGCGTATTTCTGAATTTTTAATTTCCATTTGTTTTCTGACTGAGCAGTTCTAATCTCATAAGGTATTTATCAAGTACAGTTTGGACTAGTTATGGAAAACACGGACAGTATATTGAACACCTTAGTAACTTTTCCTAAGGCAAGACTACTCCTTGGTTAACAAGTTTTTATCTTTCTAAATGGTTTGCTGTTGCAAGATTTATTTTGCTCGTACTAAATGCAAAGTCCATCACAAATCCGTCTAACATCTTGATCCTGGTTATCAGATCAGAAATGCTGTGGCCACATGCAGCAAAGCACTCATCCAGCGGTCACTTCCTCTGTTCTGTCAAGATTTGGGGGTTAATGCTGTATCAACAAGATTTTTGTGAGTTGGGTCTTGCCTCCTGCAGCCTGCATAAAAGCATAACAATTTAGCTTATTTAACAAAAATGTAATTGTGTGTTCTTGATCTGGATCAAATTGCTATTGCTGGCTTACCCAGCAGTGCGCAGGATGGTTATCACGGAGCATGGAAATGCAACTGAAGGCTCTTCCTGGGTGTATTTTGATAGTCTTTTTTCATGCTTGGATTGGAAATGAAAAGGATGCATACTGAAATGTAGATCATCACTAACAAATTTCAGAGTATATCTGTTAAAATTTCTGGTGCTGAGGCTTCTCTGAGTACTTAGTGTGCAGGCTTGGGCAGGCGACTTTGCGTCTCCGAGATGTCAGCGGTCAACCCTGCTGTCTTTGTGTCTGCTTGGCCTAGACAATGTTGACATTTCATGCCATGTGAGCTGACTGTGTGCTGCACTTCTGAGTTTCATTATTTTCATCTACTACAAACACAATTTAAGAGAAAATACTGATGATCTTAGTGTGTCATCTCACTTCATTGCAAATGAGGAACGGAAAATACTGTTTTCATAATAATACAGGCATACTTCCTGATCACTGTGTTACTACTTAATTGTGAATGGTGTCGAGTAGGAATTTCAAAGGGAAAATACAATAAAATGAGAACACTGAGAGTTTTTAAAATACTTGTCTTGCTGTTTCACTCTAGCCCAAAGTAGAGTACTGAGCAATGTTACATTTTAAACCGTGACATGTTTGCTCTCAGTGGTGCTGTGTAATTGAGCTGTCAGGCTACCTCATTTTACTTCCTTCATACTTTTGTCACTGCTCCTACAGAAGTAGCATAAAATACTCCCTTTCCCTGCTGTGATTAAGATTCATCATCTCATGAAGATTTAATTTTTCTTTTCATTTCCATTTCCACAGTAAAGCGGTGACTGATCAAAATCGTCATTGTATACCAGCTAAAAAGGTTTAAATTGACAAAAATAATCAGTCCTAAAAGAGAAGATAGCTTTTCCATAACATCTGTTTCTTTGAGGGAAGGAATAGTTTCATTTGGGATGGAAAATATGTATTTATGGATATGAAATTGTTCTTTTGCGGTGCTTTGGTGCATTTGCTACATTCCAGCACTGCATTTTGTGTTAGTAAAGGCAGTTTGATTCTGTAGAAGATCTGCTTGTGCTAGCTGGTAGATGATTAACCTTCATAATGTATTTCATACCTCCAAGAGTTTCTCACTGTAGTATATTGCCTGACTAATCCCTTTTTTTTTTTGTTATTTGAGCACCTATATTGTCCAAAGTGGATGGATAGAAGTTTGCTGTAAGCATTAAATTTATGGGGAAAAGCTCTGAAGAGGGGGAATGGTCAAAGAGCATTTGTCTAGGCTGTGGGAAGCTCTGACAAATGGATTTGGAGACCTTGGTTGAGACTGTTGAAAGTGTTACAGCCACAAAGCAATCTGGCCATGAAAATAGCTAAGGACTGCTTTTGAGAGGAGAAGGCTAATAGTGGCTGCACCATTGCGGAGAAAGATGTGAGAGCACTGGTAAGTAAAGCATAGCAAATTTGGTGTATGTAAGCTTTGTGATATTGATTGACAGCATTTCCTTGGGCCTGAGCATGTGTTGATGCCCATTGATGAGATACGCTGAACAGGCCAGGTGAGGAGACAGAGGCAGAAAATTAGACACAACTATGCCGTTAGCTTGGTGAGCTACCCAGGGCCCAGGAGAACAGCGAAGCAGAGGAGCCATGTTGGTACCTCCATTAAAACTTAAAGACTTTCAAGTGAAACGTGTAACTTTTCCAGAAATTGTGTATTGCCAGTGGGAGGCTGAAGTACATGTGTTTATTTAAAGGACCTGGCTGTGCTCAATTTTTAATGCATTGATCTTTTTTCTTCTTTCCACAATTTCTATTTATCTAATAATAGCTTCCTGGGTGGTAAACTCAGGCAAAACAACTCTCAAACCATGTAATTACTGATAATGTGGCAGCTAGAGAAGGATTTACAGTGTTCTTGTTGGAATTATCTTAACTGGAAGGCAGCAAACTCTGGACTTCTCCACAGCGGATCAACAAAAAAAGCAAAATTTATTACACTTGGCTGCATTTGTTGTTGTAGTGAGTGGGTGTGAGAGAAATACTTTCATGATTAGCCTCAGATTCAGGGCACGGCATTGGATCAGATGGTTAGTAATAATGCCTATCTTGTCTCCAGTTACTATGCTTACAGCATCAGTTGACTACAATTAATAACTTGTTCCAGTGCATAAAACTTCATTGTTTCCATTTCTATTTTGTTTTGAGTCCTCGCTTCGTCACCATCAGGTCACTCGTGGCAGAACTCCAACAAGGAGCCTGGACCGCCTGTCCGTGGGTTTTGTGTGCTGGATTCATGGAGCGGGACAGCCTGCTCTTCCTGCAGAGAAGTCCTCATGGATGCCAGCAATGGGGAGCAGGAGGCTGCAAAGAAGGGAGGAGAGAGATGCCCATCTCCTGACCCTCTCTGCTGCCTGATCCCAGATGGTCCCTGGCAGCACCTGCCAGCTACCTGTTTTCAGCACTGTCACTTCTCCATGGGACCACTGGGTCTCCTATGTGGACACCTTCCTGAGTATTTAAGTCTCCCGCATGATGAAAGTTGGCATGAAGGCATTAGGTTGCAGGAAAGGACATGTGCCATGGGGTTCACCAAGAATCCCATCCATTTTCAGGTGGAGGGGGTGGCAGCCCTTGTAAGCAAAGGGGGAACATCCTCCTTGGGGGAAAAGAAGGTCAGAAGGGAGCTTTGGTAGAGTTTCTTGCTCTTCCTTTTTTTCACGGAGATTAGTGAAACAAAAATACGTTTGTAAGGAGATAACTCTAGGATTTTGTAGCATACTTCTGTAAAGCTCGGGAAGATGGATAGATGGTAGCTCACATACATCATCCGCTGTTGAAAAGACTGAAGAAAAATCTCGGTATTGGAATGATAGAAACTTAATGCCCTGACTCTATCATGCAAAGGTATGTGGAGAAAGCCTATTCAAGAGATTATGGGCATTCATCAAGCACAAACATCTGTGAAGGCAGCCTTACATTTTGAGATTGATGGAATTTTTGCAATACAGAACATTTTAATTAATTTAAAGGCTGGTGCATTTCTGTCAGCAAGTTGACTTTTTGCACTGGTGTCAGTGTTTAAAAACACTGCATCATATATGGAAACAGGAATTGCCTGTGCACACCCTCTACAAAATGCCCTTGGTGGACTAGAACATTTCAGTTGTTTATCACATACAACAGCATTATGACAGGCTGGCTAAATACAGTAAAACAGGAGAAGAATAATATGGGTCCATGGCTTCTATTTCTCTGAATTGCATAACTGCTTCATAAAACTAATCTCTTTAAGGACAGAGGGTCAAATTCTCATCTCTCAACGTAGCTGGAGTTACCCCAGCAAATCTGGAATGACTCAGGAGACTCAGTCCCTCAAATCCTCGATCTTTACGTAAGCTCGCATAGCGTGAGCCACCTGCTCTGCTGGAAGCTGTGGGGCTGCAGGGATGGGGATGGGGATCGGGAGGACTGCATCCTCCGGCAGAGCCTTGCTCAAGCTTCTCCAGAGGTAGAAATGCTGAATGGCTTGCTCACACTGAACGCTCAGTTGGTAGGTGGAACAGCCAGAAAGACCCGGAAAACCTTCATAGTAGCAGAAACGATGAGATCAAAGTGAATCCGCTTACCTGTCACATTAGATCAGCTTTTCTTACTCATTTTCTTGTCTTTTTATTCTTCTGCCATTTAGCTGGATACATATTATGAATTATACATATTGCAACCTATACGTGGCCCAGTAGTGAACCTCCTTAAACATTTATGTCAAGATAAAATGAGTGACTATTGCTGATTGCATCTATATTGACATGGCAAAATACTCGATAAGGCAATTGTACGTTTTGATAAGCAACAGTAGCACCAAGAAGATAAATCCAGATAAGGGGAACCACAAACATCAGAGAGGAAAATCTCGCCTCCAGCAGAGTCACGGTACCTGCTCCGTCCTTGCCCTCTTCCCACATCGAGGACCAGTGCTTGTCTTGGCTAGCGGGAAGCACAGGCACCTTCGTGGAGCAAAACCCAGCAAGCGGTCTTAATGGTGTTTGCAGACTCTGGAAGACCAAGATGCTTGTTATCGGGCTTGTGGTCATCATCCAATGCACAAAACCCGTTTCTGAATAGTCTGTGTGTTGCTGGAGCCGGAGGGAGGCCTTTGCGCTGGGCCAGGCACTGTGAGCAGGACTTTGGCTCTAGTACATGGGACGTGGGACACCAGTAAAGCCGTGGGCTTGACTTTTGCCAGGTGCCAGTTAGACACGTGTGCAAATCAACACGCTGTCTTGGCTTGAAATGCTGTCTAGGATGCCTGACAGCCTGCCTTGTGATCTGCTTGTAAATTAGCTTCCGTCGATGACGGCCATCCTAAAAATGACTCGTTTCCTTGGGCAGAGAGTTCCTGCATCATAAGCTCGTTAAAGGATTCATTTTACCAGGCTGGTATTGATCTGCTTCACCCTCTTCTAGTAAAGTCCTTGAAAGTCCCTACTTTTCTTTCAAAAGAAGGAAGCAAGCAGTGTTATTCTAAATTTTGCCTTAGCTCATCATACATTTTATGAGCAGGTGGGTCGTCTGCGCTGTAATGATTTTCTTCCAGGAACATTCCTTTTGTTACATTCAGATGAATTTTTATAATGGAATTGTTTTTCACATAGGTCTCAGTAGTGCTCCTTTATGAAACTTCCACCCTCATGTCAGTCAAATCATGTAAATCTTATTACAGTATTCCTATAAATGACTTATTAACTGAAGACAATTTACAATGGAGAAATATTTTACTACTGAAAGTTTTCTAAACAGCAAGTTTTCAGTAGCATTTTTCTTGCAGCACAGCACTGAACACTAATTCTTGGGACTTTATATCTGTGTGGGCTAATGCTGAAAATCTATTTAAAGTCATAGAAGCCATTTTTACTGGATATTTTTAAATATCCAATGATATTTTAAATGAGTGAACTAGATTTTATAATGTCAGATTATTTTTTTTTAATTCATCTGGTTATTCCAGTGTTGATCTTACATCTTCTAGTACTACTGAATAAGAAATACAAACTTTTGCTGCCAATCTTGATAAAAAATCATTGCTTCTGAGATATGAAAAAAAAAAAAATTCTTGGCTTCCAGTTTCACTGATGTGTGTTACAGCTGCTTGCCTTGTAATTTGCCCTTGATTCAGCACAGCAGCTTCAATGTGATTATTAATTAGATAGTGAAACATGACTCTAAAAAGTGTCCTTGAAGTAGAGCTTATAGTAAACATGTTTTTCTATTTCTTACCTACTTAATAACAGTGCCTTGAAAAAATGTTGGTACTTTCTTGGCTTGTTGCAGCTTTCATTTATTTTGCAAGTAGAACTAAAGTGGGTTTTAAAGTAAGGTCAGAAGCCTGGCTTTTTTGTGGGTTACTGCTGTGGTAAAGCCTTCTCAGCCACCTGTGCCCAGCATGGAGCTACCCTTGCTCTCCGCTCGGGAGAGCTTGTTGGCCAGGTTGTTGGGCTGGCCTTGCAGGTTACTGGTACGCATACTAACTGCAGTGGTTTTTTTTATAAGCTGAGTAAATCAGCTGGTAAGGAGATGATCATAGGATCATAAGATCATGGAATGGTTTGGGTTAGAAGGGACCATGGAAGATCATCTAGTCCAACCCCCCTGCCATGGGCAGGGACGTCAAGGATGCACTGCCAAGGACATTAGGCAACGTTGAATCAAATGTATGGGGTCTACACTGCTAACCTGCTTAAATGCATAAATAAGATCATCAATTTTTACATCAGCTAGACCTATGGAGGCCTTTCAAGGCCCTAGTACTGCCACTGTGATGTTGTCCTTTCACCCTTTGGTTTCTGATACTTGGTTCTCATTCCCTAGTTGTAGCTTTGCAGCCTGCACTTTGGTTGCAGCAGGAGAAATCAACAAATCAAATTTCGTCTATTGCTTCTGTTCCTCAAAGCCACTCCCCCTACTCCCCAAAACAATGCTATATGAAGTGTTTTTCTCCAAATGTCATTTTTAGCTTCTTTCCCCCTTATTAATGGCTGAAATAGTGGAAAAGACGGGTGGTGTCACCACCATTTCTTTCAATTCTAATTTTTTGTTCTCTTGATACAGGCTTTTTTTTTTTCCTTTTTTCTTTTTTTCTTTTTTTTCTTTTTTTCTTTTTTTAAGGAATAACATTTGAACAGACCTGGAAACAGTTCCGGAGATCTCTTAGGGGGAAGAAAGATGATCACACTATAAGGAGATCAGGGGCTCAGATCCCCATGTAAATGCCAGCTCATGGGCATGGAGTTCCTACTGCCTATTATGTGGCATGTGGTTTTGCCTTTTCCTTCAACATAACCCATCTCGTCTTGGTACGCTTGGTGTAGCCCAGACCCCGCTCCAAGGCTGTCTTTGTGACAAACGAACTACGGGTGGTTGTGTGGAGGTACCTGGTGTCTCAGCATGGTGATCAAAGGCAGTGAAGCTAGTTTGATTTAAAATACACTTTTTGTACATGAATGGGGGGAATAAATAACCAAAACCATATCCAACGGCTTTGAACATCTGTTCTAGTTCTGTCTGGGGCCATATGAACCATTTATAACCTGAGAAGGTTTAAGTCTGTGGTTACTCATTTGGTGTCTTTCCTATACATTTCTGTAACAATGCTCGATATTTTTCTTTCCAGTTTACACTTGACTTTGATTTCTTTTAATGGGTAATAGTACTTGTTCCAGAGGAAATTAAAATGTGCCACTTATGTTTTTATTCATAACTTATAATGAGCAAATTGTCTTAATTAGTATCTTAACATAATCTTAATTCTAGCTTAACATAGCATTTAGCTAGAAAATTTACTATGTGATTTTCCAGGAATAGTTCAGATTTAGACAATTGAAAAATATGCATAGTTTTTATTGTATCATGGGAAAAGAAAAAGCAAACAACAAATATTAATGTGCCTGAGTCACTCTGTCTTGTCTATCCTATATCAAATATATGATATATAAAAGGCATATCCTTTTAATTGAAAAGGAAAAAAATAAATCTCCAACCCCTGTGAAGCAACTCTCTTTCTTTCAAGCTTCCTGTCTAGACTTGTAGTCAGAAAAAATGTCCAGGAACCGGCTCATCCGTTGCCGTCTCTAGCGCAGGAGCCCACTTGCTCGGGCTGGGCGATACACAGCTCCGCTCAGTCCGTTCAGCAGCATCTCCTGCCTCCACGTGAAGACTCCCAGGAAAACATCACCATCTTTAATCAGGTGTCCATAGGATCCCTGTGGAAGAGAGATGGTTTCCTATCTCTGGAGATGTCCCTATAGCATATACGTGGCTGAAGAAGAAAAGCGGGAGATGGCAGTTGGTCCTAATGGAGCCATTGCAACGGTATGTGGGTGTCTGATAGCCCCTGCATGAAGATCCTCAAAGGGACTCTTATTGCATTGTTTGATGGTCGTGTGTTTTTCATTTTATTTCTGATGTGGATTGTTTGTGGTTTTTTGCTTAAAATATCAAAGGTAAAATCCTGGCACCCTGCTGCAATCGGTGGGAGGTTTGCCAGCTACTTTAATGAAATGTAAAAAGGCTTTATCCTGAAATGTTACGGTTTATGTTTATCTTTAAAAGAAGCCCTCCCTCCAGCAGAGCTCTGGTCAGCGGCTTGGGCTTTGGCGATGACCCCTGCCCGCAGGGGCTGCCCGAGGGGCCGTGCCAGCCGGCTCGGTTCCCGCGCTGCTCAGCCCCAGTTCTCCAGGCGGGCTGGCTGCGCTGGCTTCTGCACGAGCCAGCGGCCCTGTCTGGCATATGGGAAGGTGGATCTGGCAAGAGCCCTGCTGTTCCACTAGCTAACTGGCTGTGAAAGCTAAACAGGTTGGTGTAGCTCCTGCCAGCACTTCCAGGTTGTTTGGTTCCCTTCGCAGCTCCTGACGGAGGCCGAGGCGTTGGCTGCTCTCGGGGAGGTGCGGACGCTCCCCCAGCTCCCCCCCCTGGGCAGCCTGAAGTGCACCGTTACCTCAAGGAGAGTATGTTTGGATTGGCAGGCGATGTTAAGGCTTAGGGAGGCAGAGCTCTTAAGTTCTCACGTTTGCAACACGCAGCTGATGGAGTGGATTTTGTTAAGTTGCTTTGACATCATAGCGGAGCAAGGAAGCAAGTGGCTGATTTTCTTTTTCCCGTGCCAACGCGCTGGGAAGAAAATATCTGAAGTTTGTAGTAGTGGGAAGAGGGCAGGCTTTTATCTGTTTCAGAGGTGCAGCAAAGTGCAGCAAGGTTTAATCCAGATATAAGTCCATTGGGACTGGAAATGCTCCAGCAAATGAGGCTCCTGCTACACAGCCCAGCGTTTCTTGTATACCAAGTCCTATTTTGGGGTGCATTAGCCTGTGTTGTAATTGTTTAGTATTCCTGTAATTCCTTGCAGAGACAACATGAAGGAACACTCTGCTTGTGTAATATTCAACTGCTAAGTGGTGCGAGGTGCGGTGATTTTGAAGGCCATACCCCAGCAGCATCCCTAGGGAGAAGCCATGACACATCAGACAATGATTTGAGTTAATCTGTAAGCAGAAATCTGAGGTAGTGCGGGCAGGCAAAACGGGTAGGAAATAATTATGTGTTCCTGTACTCCTTGGGATAGCAACAAAACATAAGAGAGGAGAAAAAGAGAGCTTAAAAAAAAAAAAAATAGAGTGCTGTGAGGCAATGCACAAGCCCGATGGGGAGATTGTGTCCAAATGTACTTATGCAGTGATTTTTTTCTTTAGGTGTTTTGCTCCAGAGCTTTTATTTGTGCACCATGTTCTTGTCACTAATAGCTTATCCTGATTTTGGAAGGGGATGAAGGCGGATTTGGTCAGCAACAGCTGATAGTTGTTATTAAACTATTGTTGAGCTTATGTGGGACAGGGTACACTGGAAATTAGAAGCTGTTGTGAAGGGGAGAATTACAGTTGTGTCTTGGTATAGTGCATTAATGCTCAGCCGGATGACTATGAAGTTCACAGATTTGGTGTTTATGATAGTAAGAGTATGAAAATATTCCATGCCTGAATTTCCTATCAAGACCAACTGGAGAAGATAAAAATGGTAAAAACAGATTTCAACCAGACTTCTGAGAGAAGTTGTTTGCATACTCTTTGTAGCCCTTGTGTGTGACTCCTGTCCTTGCAGTTTGTTGCGTAAGTCTTGCACACACTTGTTTCGTTTTGTTCTACAATGTTTATTTTCCAAAAAATTCCTTTGGCTCTTTTCACAGACTGACTCCTTATAGCCCCAGTCCTGTAGCAGTAGTCTCCATGCTATGGAGACATATTTCTGGAGACCTGGAGCATTTTCGACTCCAAGCAGGCTGTCGGATACAGGAAAAGCGAAGTGTTTAATCCATCTTAATGCAGTAGTAGTGTATTGGATACATCTATTTTGGGCCCAGAATCCCATTTCATACTAAGTTTCCTTTCTTTACACTTCTGAGAAGGGAAGCAGCGGGGCTGTGCCCTGGCATTTCTTGGAGCTGGCCAAAACAGGAGGCAGGGCTACAGGCAAGAGGGAGATGCCTGTTTTGGGTAAGGCCAGGGAACCCAAGCAGTTCAATTTTTAAAAATATGTCTCTCAGAAAGAAGGAGGCTGAGGGGAGTTTATAGGAAAAGGGCTAGATTGTAAACTCTTCCCCTTTGGAAAGATGAAGGATATTGAGGTTGTGACCCGACACATGATCCCAGAGAGGACTCAGCTCAAGATGGTGTGGGTTTTTTTTGTTTGTTTGTTTGATTTTTTTTTTTTTTCCCTCCTTGTGAGGTCTTGAATGCTTATTATGAAGAGGAAATACATATTTCTTCAATAAGAAATCACATGGTGATTCTGGGTCTTCCCAAGAAGTTGGTCTCGTCATTTTATTGGGTCCTAGTTGGAAGTGTTGGAAGTGCTGTGCATAAGAATTCTCATAGCTGCCGAAAGCCTGTACGTGTTGTTCCAGACTGAAGTGGGATGAAATTTAGCAATTATTTCCAGTATCCTCTTCACTTCCTGAGTGAGAAGGCAGCTTGGAGCAGTGCCCTGATTTTACTCAGGGTGAGAAGCATTTTCTGCCTACGTGGTGAGAAGCCTTTTTTGCCTATGTGGTGGACACCGTGGTTTCCACCCATCCTTCCAGCAGCGATCCCTGCCCGGGTAGTGGGGGCATATTCCCTGGGTGTTAACGGTGCAGGTGGAAATATTGGCAGAGCGCTTATAGCCGTACCATGCTGGTGTGGTTTTGTATGATCGGGAACGTGAGGTGTAATGGGATTTGCACCAGCAGACGTCTGGATGAGGGAGGCTGGGCTGGTGCCGGGTTCCTGCCCTGGAGCGTGGTACCCGGGCGCCCTGGGGAAACCGGTGCCCCATGCTGCCAGGATGTATGTGCTGCTGGGATGTACGTGATGCTGGCGGTGTGTCCCAGTGGGGCTGGACCTGGTCACCACCGTCGCACCTCCCAGAGGGGCAGGCTGCACGGTCATGGATGAGTATCCTTGGGGCTATTGGCGCACGGTCTCTGCTGACTGTTTCTGGTGCTTCCTCCTTCCCATCCCTTGTGTGTAAATATCAGCCACAGCTGCTAAACGGTGCCCTGGTAGGCTTCGTCTCTGTCTTTCTGATTTTTAGATGCATAATTATATTTTTTTCAAATGGTGGCGGTATGTTTTGCTGTTTCCCTCCTTGTGCAGCCTGGCTGCTCTCTTTCTCTTCGCAGAAGGTGTGGGTTTCAGGCCAGGCATCAGGGTTTGTAATTTCCTTTCTCCGGTGGCTTTTCTTTCATTTCAGGCATTTTATCTTACAGGACATTGAGGTCAGCATTACTATTATTAGACCATTTTCCAAGCTCTCATTTAACAGACCTTCAAAATTAGACAAATAAAGGATAGGTAACGAATCAATCAGGCCATCACAAAAGGCTTCATAAATGGGCAGTAGTCCAGTATAATCAAACAGGGACGCTGCAGGAACTCAGGAAAATGCTACCTCTCTTCGTAGATACATTTGCAGAGGATCTTTCAAAAAGAGGGCTTTTTTTTTTTTCCTAGGATATTTTTTTAGTGTGAGGACCAGAAGGATCCTGAGCTGACATCTGCTCAAACCCCATAAAAATACTTGTCCATACATGTAATGAATTGGTCTCTGCTTTCAGCCTGCCATTTTGTTTATATTTTGTAATTATTTGTGGTCCAGCTGTTATTGCTCCGTGTAAATAAGAAACTAGTGAAATATAATGGAGTTTCTCATCAGACACCCTCCAGAATGTGTTTGGTTAGTCTTGCATGTGCCATCTGTTTTTAACAAGAAAGGCTTGGATTAATCAACCATAACAACTGGTTTAGCAATATTATATTTCCTAAATAGATCGGTATGATAAGTATGATTATATTTGGCATGAAAAGCTGGTAGATCTTATTCCTGTATATGTAGAGGTTTTGTTTTTGTTTTGGTTTTTTTCAAAGAGGAGCAATATTTTTTCCTCTGAGGAATGTCACTATCACTGAAGAAACATACTACAGAGGCTCATCGTGTTTCATCAGGCATCCTAAAAATCTCAGACTGCCTGTCAAGGCGACTCTGTGCCATTCCTGAAAGAGTTTCTAGAGCAGTCCTGTATCTTATAATTAATATAAAAATTATCACACAATTGCTTCCATTTCTTCAGAGTTTCTAGTTGGACATTGCTCTTGTCCAGTATTTCATGTTTTATTATTGCTCCCCCTTAGCTTTCAAAGATGATGTTAATTTATTTACACTCTTCCTGAACTCAGCTTGAAGCAGATGAGACCCATATGTGAGCTAGTAATTCTAGATACAGGCCATGGAAGAGATCTAAATGCTTCTTTCCCTTTTCTCATTCTCCTATGAACCCACATTGAGTATCTTTGCATGATTCATCATATTAAATAAAATAACCAATTCACTAAAAGTGGTGCATTTTGTTAGAGAACTTGGTTGAACATGAAATAAAAATGTAGTACAATTTCAGTTAGTTATTCCAGCTGGAAAAACAAGGAGGCGCATTATTGAAGAGTCAAAGCATTTGGTGTCTTAGAAATTAAATGTTTCCTTATTCATTTCACAACACAAAAAAACACTTGACACTGAATAAAATATGCTTTCATAGTGAAAAGTAGCCCCTAACCTCCTACACGAAGGAATGGGGAAGCATAAATTGAAGAACTGTTTGTTTTAATTTGTAGCGATACTGAAGCTGGGCAGCCTTGTCAGAAAGAAAACTGAAACAGTTTCTGTATGAGAAAATAGTATTTTCTGAAATTTTTCAGTTTTCACATTGATTCAGAAAAAACAGTTTATGGCATGATACAACAACGTACTTTGCTTCTCAATGCCATACGGTATCAGAATCAAATTGCTTTTATCAATTCCAGTATATATGTGTAATAAATAATATATATGTAAACAGAAACTGTTTAATGTGCTGAATACTTGCGCCTTTTTATTGTTCAGTGTCAGACAGTGTCTGTTTCTTCTGTAAGCGAGAATGTGGGACACGGCCCCTCGGAGGCTTGTTTGCCTTTACACCCAGACACATGTATATTTGGTGGGCACACCTGCAATGCATGACGGTAATGGACTATGCAGGTTTTTTATATATATGCTATGCATTCTGGATAATTACATCACTGTTCTTGCCTGTGATTTCTGAGGACTGAAGGGTCTTGTGAGATCGTTCTGATCTGATAAACACTGTTGAAAGTTTAAATATAATGTTAGAGCAGGCATTCAGATAATTATGGAAACAAATGTATTTAAAGTTGGATAAATATCTCTATGTTAAAAGATATTTCCATTTGACAGTATTTTGTAGTTTAAGAGTATTTTATTATTATGGCTTCTAATTGTCTCATTTTAGATGCGACTGGTAGCACAAATGCGTAAGTCAGCTGTGAATGTTCTGGGGTTTGAGGTCCTGTTTGAATCTAGGCAGGGTGTAGTGGCTTCACTGCACAGGTAAAATGAAAAGCGCATGGTTTCAGACTTCAGTGATCTGTCTATAAGTGGCTCATATTGCAATCAGTGTGGCTTCATGGATGTGCTATTTGCAGGATACCTTCCACGTGCTGAAATATGGAAGTGCTGGAAAAAATGTGTTTACACAGAACAGAAATAGAAGAGGAGTGTATTCATAGCTTCTGCTGGAGAAAGAAAACAAACTGTTTGTGTACTGGTAAAAGGACTAGATCCTATGATTGACATTTTGTAGGGGAAAAAATCAGATACTAAACAGTAATTTCTGTTTTAAATCTCATTGCACTTAAAATGCACCCAGGTTAATTTTCTCTTACTTTAACACGTAGTGTAGGATTTATTTTTTTAAGGATGAGAAAACATAGCCCCAATCTTACCATAGCAAATCAGTGTACTATATATACATATCCCATATATAAATACATATACACACATATTCAACGTTACTAAATATTGGAAATCCTATTAAAGTTATTGCTTCTGACTACTGAGCTAGCCTAGAAACAACGTTATTCTGATATTTCACTATTAGAGAAACAGTATGGGATCATGTGAAACCCCTCTGCAGACTCCTACGGCAAGTGAAAAAAGGAATACAATTAGGAGTGTGTAAGCAATTCATTCTCGCTTTACCCTTGCCGTATCATTGAATGCTTCATTTTGCAACCTTAAATTTCCCTTCTTAATATTTATTAAAAGAGAAATAAAATCTGCTCCTCAGCTGGAGGTTTGCTTTTTGCCAGCGAAGGCTGGCCTCTGGGAGCTGCGGCCGTCTCCCGCCCAGCCCTGGCTGCCGCCTCTGTGCTCCATCCCTCCGTGCTTGCACCTGCGCCCCGGGCAGTGCTGCTTTTGGTTGGAAGCAGCGCAGATTTATGGTGGTCGGTTGGTCCTTTTTCTCTGTGCATCACTACGCTGAGCTCCCACAAGCCGACGTGGTTTGTCCTGCTCCAGGTCTGAGGTGGGTATGTGTCTTCCAGATGGGTTTAAAGGTGAATCTTCACACCGGTACCTCTTCTGGTTCTTTTTCATATATCCTAGGAACCAGTATGTGCTGCCCGTTGCGCTTGTTTGCGTCTTTTGCTGGAGCTGATGCCCTTCTGTACCCCCTCTGCGGTGCTCCAGGCGAGGCAGAGTTCACCTGCCTTCTCCCCGTGGCAAGGCTGGCAGCGGGCGAGGGGCGTTCGGGGCGTACGGCGGGGCTGCAAGCCCCTCTCGCTCCCCTTCCCACTGGCCAGGGTGTGGGTCGGGGCAGCCTGTATCACAGCCTACTCACAGCTGCATTTTCACTCTGGGCTTTATAGAGGCTGAAGCAAGATTTTCTAAAAGGAGTTGCCTGAGTATTTCGATGATGCTCATCTCTGTTGCATTCAGTTTACTATTGGATCGGATGCTGCAAAGTCGTTGAGATCACTTCTTCCATACATATAAGGGAAGCTACTTAAGAAATAAAATTGCCAGTTGTGTTTCTCTTGAGGAGCTGGC
This sequence comes from Podiceps cristatus, assembly GCA_000699545.1. Taxonomy (NCBI): domain Eukaryota; kingdom Metazoa; phylum Chordata; class Aves; order Podicipediformes; family Podicipedidae; genus Podiceps; species Podiceps cristatus. The sequence continues at coordinate 31,987 of KL258317.1, forward strand.
ACGCTGACCAAAAAAGAACATTTCATAATCTGCTTGGCATTCATTACTTCCATATTCCTAAACTCCCGCTTTTATTAATTTACATGTTAATTTTCTACTTTGCCACTGATTATGCTCTATTTTTGTGCCTACTTCTCTTCTTAATGTCAGTTCTTGCCCTTAAACATATTTGACACATGATTATCCCTTTTCTAAGAGAAGTTCCCATCGTGTTCCCAAAAGGAAATGTGTTGGCCGTGTAGTTCAGGAGGCGTCACGGATGAATAATTGTGAAGATCAAAGTTCCTCATATATCTGACGATCTTTACAGCAAATTAATTGTTTCTTGGAGATGATGCTATTTTTGCTTAGTGTCAGGCATCAGCCTGTTAATATCACGCTCTGTTTACAGAGACTGTTGTCTCTCCTTCTCTGTACAAAAGCAACTTCCTTTCTGTCGCATCTGTTTCCACTGTCACTGTCTCCGGGATGGAAACAAATTTCAGCGAGACTGTGAATAATAAGGAGATGAGTAAGTAAACCCCCTAGAGATAACATATGGAGAAGAGTGTCAAGGAGCCTGATCCTTCTGCCCCGGTGGGGTTGGGGGTGGAGGAGAAGGGCTGGGGAGGGCTGGCGGCAGAAGCGGCACCGCGAGGTACTGCTGCCCCGTGGAGTTCCTCCAGCCGGTGGAGCAGCCCTTCCCACCTCCGCGGGCGCCTGGTTCAGCCGCTAACGGCCCATGGGTTCATTACTCACCGTGCTGTTTATGGGGCTGTAACAGGCTGTAACAGGAGTTAATGTATGGGCCAGGCACGGGCGCCGTGGCTGGGAGATGTTAATGCGGGTGGCAGGCTCCCTGTCCGAATGTAAAACGTGACCTCCAGGTCTCTCCAGCCCGTGCTTAGTACCGGCAAGTCCTTTGTCATCTAAGGGCTTCCCCTCCCAGTGGGACATTTGTGACCTACTTAAGAGGAAAATCATGAAAGTATCTCGGCTCTTGCACCTTTTGCGGTAAAATATTTAATCCTCTGAAGCTGTTCTTCACATAAATTGTAAATCATTCAGTTAGAGGCCCTGCGAGCTGGTCCTAAAAGCCACAATAGTTTGTAAATCGCCATTTGAGGAGAAGAGCTTTCCCGACCAAAACAAAATTGTCTGTTCCCCAGGAAGAGCACAGCTCAGGGGACACTTGCTCCTCTTCATGTGCCTCTCAGTTCAGCTTCCAAAGAAGAGCCAGCACAGGCAGGGCCAGTATCTGTGGCCATCAGGGCAGCAACGCATGTTGTAGGTTTCCAAAATTTGCCTAGCTTCCTGGGCAGAGAAGTGTGCGTGGCTGGTCTTGCATGCCGACTAGTCGCGTGGAGTGAGTAGCTTCCCTGAAGCCAGTGGCTCTTCAAAAAACTGATTCTTGTCTGCTAAATCTTTGTGGGATTTAGGGCTGCCTCTGGACCGCTGCTTTCTTGCCCAAACACACATGCGCTGCACGTGTCCTAGGGGTTTGCTAGGCAGTCCTGTGTGATGAAAAGGGATGTAGTATTACCAGCTCGGATTAGTATTGTTCTTCTGTAAGAACTGGCTGCCTTGAAGTTAGGGTCTGTGAGTACAGATGCCCTCGCTTTATGATGCTCACTCTCCAGATGTGCTGTGTTGTAATGACACTCTAAATGGCAATAATTTACACTGGAAGAAGGATGCAGAAAAATACTTCCTAAAGGGCATTTCAAATGTTGCAGGCAGTTCTCCCAGAGGACGAATTTTATATAATTACAGCAGTGACATATATGAAGTTTTAAACAGAGATCAGTGGGGCTTCTTAGGCTGTCATGAGATCTGGGAGCCTGGATCTGGGCACCTGCCCTGCAGTTACGGTGTGTGGAGATGGGCAGTTTATCTTCTGTTGCATTTATTTGTTTGCTTTTTCATCATCTGAGGTTGCTTTTATTTCAGCTTTCAAGTTTTAAAAAACACTGAAGGAGGCAAGTTAGGAAAATAAGGCTTGATTCGGGGAAAGATACTGAACAGGTGATTGAATTGACTTTACTGATCCACGACATTGCCTCAGTCTGCCCCTTCCTCCTTTCTTGTCTCAGCTGGTGACAAATTTGGAGAGACGACACCATCCAGACCTCCATGGTATGTTGGTGTTGCTGTGATCCTACTGCACTGGGTTATTTTTCAAACCTATTTCAAGTCCCGATTTCTGTCAGTGTGTCCCAGCACTCTGTTCATTTTTCTGCCGTTGTGCATACTGAACAGTGACCTTCACACTAAGTCATGCTTCATTTTCATTAAACTAAGTACACCAAAGTAACAAAATGAAGCCATTTATTTTCACATTCATATTTTGCAAATGTGCTGTTTATGAAAAAATAATCACCTTTGCAACTGAGAAACAAAGAATAATTTTCATTCACATTGAACAAGAATATGCTATTTTGTATTTATATGCAACTTCGGGCTGCTGCCATAATATAACTGTAGTAAATGGTTGAGAAAATAGTTCATCAGTCAGAAAGTGTTCAGTCAGTACATCCGTCTTTCAGTTTCTAGGTTTGGCTGGTAAAGATTTCATATTGTTTTAGTCTGGATGCTCTGTTGCATTAGTTTGTTGCATAGAGCTTTCATGGTATATAGTAGACATCTTTAAATCTGTATATAGGTCATTTGTGCTTACTTTCTTTCTCTGTATGCAAACCTACCCTTTTTGAGCCCGGATAAAATCAGTTGCTCCACATGCCTTGGCGTCTTATGTGAGAATTTGCTCCTTATCGCTGTGCAGTAGAAAGCTTTAGGACTTTAATTTATTCATAAATATTTCAAAGGTCTTTGCTCTCCTTGTTATCTGTTTGGTTTACATAGATAAAATGCCTAAAATGAAACATTTGGCTTCTGTGAGAATAGGGCTCATTTGTAAACCCGAGAGAGAGAGAGAGAGAGACTGACTCTCCATCGATGCAGAAATACACTGGGGGCTCCTGCCAGCCATGACTGCCATGGGGTGCTTCTTGGTCTGGGGTGCAGCTGCAATTAAAACTTAACAGGCTGTCCATGAGGAAACCTAAAGAAATCTGTTACTTCCTAAATCTCACCCTCCTCCTCCTCGGGTGTTTCACTTGGTCTGCTGACGTTTCTGGTAGTCCTCCTCCTCTCCTCCCCTGTGTGGGTACCGTACTGCCGGCATCGTCCTCGGCCGGGGGCGAACAGGCAGTGTACCCTGCAGGTGCCCCTGATGGCTGTCACGCGTATGGTGACTGTCACGCGTATGGCGACGGGCAGCCCAGCGGGCGGCACGGACTGGTGCTGTGCTGGCTTTGAGGTTTTTTTCCTCTCTGACACTTCTCTTGGGCTCCTGATTGCCAGCCAGGGATGTCACAGAGTCTGGGGGATACCAACGCCTCCTCGGTCAGACCTATCTTCTTCTGAGGGATGTGGCTGATGCTGGCCAGAGAGTCCAAACGCTGATGTGGGAAGAGTGGCAGGCGGATGGGAAAAAGGACATTAGCCCTGTTTCCTTAGAAAACTGTCCTGAACATGGAAAAAGCTGTACTGAACCCTCTTTTTTCAGTCTTTTGCATGGAGCCTGCTTCTCAGAAAGCTGTGAATGCTTCAGGGCTGAAAGCTCTGCATGTGTGAAAAGCGTAAAAGGATTTGGGGTTTGCTGTCACATCAGTGATGCGAGTAATGATGACGGGGTGGCGGGGGGTGAATATCAGGCAAGGTTGATTTTCTGATCTGATTTTTGAACCATCTGTAGGATGGTTTTAAAGGCAAACCTGTAGTTAGTGGTGTGGGAGTTTAGAAACATTAATTTTGTCCAATTAAAACAGTTAAAACAGCCATCCCAACAAGTTAAATAGAGTTTCTTTGGGAGGAAAGACCTAGTGTCACACACTGACTAAAACAATCCATGTCACTGCTGCACAAAGACCCAGGTTTTGTGGGAAGTTTTATTACAGAATAACCCTGATGCTTTCTTTTTTGAAATCTTTAAAAACAATGACATGCAGTGTGCTTGGAAGTACACTGTTTGATGAAAATCTACAGAGAAAGACTTTTTTTTCCTGTCACTTTTCAGTTCTTGACATAGCCTCTGCGGGAAACTAAAAGTAACCATATTTGCTTGATTTAGAGAGGGGGCAGAGGTGGAAGAGAAAGCTTGGGTCACGACTAGTATGTTTTGCCACATTAATCATTTAGGATTTTCTTGCTTGAAAATGAGGCATCCCGATGTTATTCTAAACATAGTGTTTTAAACATACCCAGTGGTAGGGACAAATGGGTGTATTTATGTACATCTATCAAACATATGTATTACGTGACCTTGCTTCAGCAAAATATTTTACTGCTCCTTTGTGCTGAAGGAAAAAGAGATGGGTTGGAACCGCAGCCTAAAAATTTTCAAGTGCTGAAGATACGAATGTAATTCTGTGGTTTTGTTCACAGAACTTATTTTTAGATTGGCCTGTTGTCTCCTCACTGGAGAAATAAATCACAAGTCATTTACAAACAGCAGATAAAGAATTGCAAAACTTTGAGCTGGATGCCCACAGGCTGGTGGACTGATTCTCCTGAAAGTATTGTAAACTCTTCTGATTTTTGCCGAGGAATGGAGAATCTGGCTTTGACTGCAAATGCATTCATCTTGAAATTTGTTGGACTCGGCTTCACTTTGTTTTCCCCTTGTCTTTTCGACTATTTGATAAATTTTTTCCCCCCTTTTTCTGGGATTGACACCTCTTCTAAATTCTACATAGGTGCTTCTCTGAGGTTTTTTTTCAGGTGAAAAGGTTCATATACTGCAGCCGTTCCTTTACATTCAGATCTGAAGCTTCGCAGTGCCGGCGTCACTCATCCTGGCAGCGTCAGCCGTGTGCCGTCGGTGGGATGGCACTGCAGCCCGGAGTGGGGCCCGTGGCCTTGCCTGCACCGTTGCTCCCTGCCAGAACCTCTGCTGCTGGAAAAGGCCTTTCCACGGTACAGCGCCGTTCCCCCTTGTCCATCCCCATGTCCACCTGTCATAAAGTTACAGGGACTCTTGCCCTGTTTCTTGTGTGTCTTAAGCTTATGCTCACCGAGGGATGCACACATGTGAGGATTGCACCTAAAATGAAAAAAACAGCGTGTTGCGGCTTGCAGAAAATATCTTGAAAGCTAAGGACAACTAGAAACTACTCAAAGATATTTATTTTTAGCTTGTTTTGCTGTGTGAGTGAGTCTCATACAATTATGCTGTCCCCCGTGAGTAACTTCTGGCTTTGTGCAAGTCCACCAGACTTGGCAGAGAGGGCGAAGTTCCCACTGGTTTTGTAGAAGTCAGCCTCAGGTAGAAGAGAGGCACAGATAAACACGGCCGCGCAGGCAAGCAATTCCCCCTTTGCCCCCGGCGCACCTCAGCAGGCAGCTGCTGGCGGCCCTGCAATTCCTCCTGGACCTCTTTGCTTTGTGTCAAGGTTTTGAGGTCCTAAGCCACATTTTGGAGTACCTCAGTTCAGCAGCACTGCGCGTACCAAGAGAGATGCCCCGAGCGCAGCCTGGCTGGAAGCGTCCCCAGGGCTGGTGTCCCCGCCGGCAACATGAGGGACGCGAGGGGCTCGGCCTGTCCGGGGGTGCCCGGGGGTTCCCGCCAGGCAGGCGCTGGGAGCTTGTCAGGGACGGGATGCGAGAGTTGCCTCTGTTTGGCCGCTTCTCCTGGAGCCTGTTTTCAAACTGAGAAGAGTCCTTAAATGATCAGTGTAATCTCAAAATTAAATTATAAATGAAACAAACACTTCCCCATCTTCCACCCCCTCCACTCATGGTCCTCATTAAGGGATGTCACTTTCCTGGAAACCAAGTGACACCCAGGACAATCTCAGAGTGGATCCAGTTACTAAGCAGGCATTTGCCATTGCGGGGCTGGCT
>KL258318.1:6467-23436 GCA_000699545.1 Podiceps cristatus
CAGAGGGGCAGAATCCCCTCCCTCGACCTGCTGGCCACGCTGCTTCTGATGCAGCCCAGGATACAGTTGGCTTTCTGGGCTGCAAGCGCACATGGCCAGCTGAAGTTAAGTTTCTCAGCCACCACCATCCCCAAGTCCTTCTCCTCAGGGCTGCTCTCGAGCCATTCACTGCCCAGCCTGTCCCTGTGCTTGGGACTGCCCTCACCTACATGCAGGACCTTGCACTTGGCCTTGTTGAACTTCATATGGTTCACACAGACCCACCTCTTGAGCCTGTCAAGGTCCCTCTGAATGGCAACCCTTCCCTCCGGCGTGTCAACCGCACCACTCAGCTTGGTGTCATCAGCAAACTTGCTGAGGGTGCACTCAGTCCCACTGTCTGTGTCGCCGACAAAGATATTAAACAGCACCGGCCCCAGTACTGACCCCTGAGGAACACCGCTTGTCACTGGTTCCCAACATGGACATAGATCCATTGATGGCAACTCTCTGGGTGTGGCCATCCAGCCAGTTCCTTATCCAACAAGTGGTCCATATGTCAAATCCATGTCCCTCCAGTTTAGAGACCAGAACAGCATGTGGGACGGTGTTGAATGCCTTGCACAAGTCCAGGTAGATTGGCTGCCCTCTGTCCACCAACACTGTAACCCCTTATATGTATATAAGGCATACATATCCCTTACTGACAGGCTTGTTCATAACTCATTTATGATGAGGCTTGCTATAGTATCAGTCGAGTTTTTGGTGGGAATTTGAGATTAGGTCATCTACTTCTGGAAAAAGGATAGAATTACCAGTTTTAAGGAACTAGGGTGCTGTGTTTTGATAGTTCACTTCTGAAAGAAAGTATTTTGAATAGAGAGATTTGTTTTAAAGGCAATAGTGAATTGGAGTCACCTGGATTATGCAAAACTAAAAAGATTCCTAGCCCCAGAGAAGAGACATAAACTTTCTGCACCTTGCTTAACGCACTGGGTCATGGAAGGGAGGGCTGGGATCCAGCATAGGTAACACAAACATGAACAAGCCTGGTCAGGAATAGAGATTTTTGGAACACTCTTTGTTCTCATTTAGACTATTCTAAATCTGAAACATTAGACCTTCACCCATTCATGCTTGAAATCAAGATTTTCATACTTGAGCAAGCTTGAAGTAAGAGCACATTTCTCCAAACGTTATTTACTTGGCCAGTCCATTTTTGTATTCTTTTTTCTGCCGTGTCAGATAAGAGGGCTTGGCTAAAATCTCAGTCCTTCATCATTCAGTTTCTCCTTGTACAGCAAAGTCAACTCCTCATTATTTTCTGCCAATCTCTTCCTTTCAAAATGTTCTCACAAATTCAGCACTGTACTGCATGATCGATTATGATCTGGGAAAGAACAGACACTGCTTTAAATGCTAATTGTGCTGCAGTTCATTTAGGGACAGCGAACACATGAATATATGAGCTGTCAAATTTGAAATCCCTCTACATATTTTAAGTATTATGGGCTGTGTCCTGTATTATTGGTAGCATAATCTTTACTAGACCTGCAGAAGTATTTGATTTAAGAAATTGCTGTCATGAGAATCGGGCTGTTCTCACTGTATTTATACATGTGGATTATATTCTTTACAATGTTCAACAAATGGAAAATGTGTAAGTGCTAAGAAAATCTCGTGACAAATAGAGACATTTTGTTCACATTAAGCTTGTGTGTCACTAAAGGGGCAAAATTCAGGTTATTTTATTTGTGTATGCCCAACTTTTATAACACATCATGTTTTCAGGTAAGATTTCTAATGGAAATTAATATTTAAAGTTATTTATTTCTAGAAAAGAGTCCCAGGCCTGTTGAAACATACTGGGACTCAGATGCTTTGTAACGTCTCTACCATATTTTCTGAACAGCTCCAGGAAAACTGAAACATAAATCTTTGGAGTGGTATGGATTGATATTTGAATATGGCACTGAATAAGGTACACTGTGAAGAAGATGAGAACATTACATCTATCTACATTTCACTCCATTGCCCTCCTCTTTTAAAAAATTCTGTCTTCCCATTGGCAAAGAAGTGATGTCCTCTAGTTTAATTTTGAGCAGGTTTACATTGTACTTCAGTATGAAACTCCAGTTTTAACAGTAAGAATGTTGTTCTTCTGCACTGAGTATTTAGCTAGATCTTGATTTGTTGCCTCTATTGCAGTTGCATCTCAGAACCTCAGTTAAATTAGGGTAAGGTTAAATGTTATATAAGCAGAAATGGAGGCAGTCACTGACATAACGAGCTCAGTTTCAATGCGCAGGGCAGGCAGACAGCGAGAATGGAACTGAGCACAGGTTTTCACATCTTCCCATTGCTAGTTGCAAGCTGAACCTGTCTCTTGAATACCTTGATATGAATCCCTTGTACCAACCACATCTTCCCTCCACCCCCCCACCCCCTTAAGTATTTGGTTACCATTTTGTCAAGAGACTAAACAGAGAAACTGCTTTCCCTGTTGCCTAATGGCTGTAACTCTTCTAAATATTATGCCTGTTCCCATTAAAAGTTCTCATTTGCTTTATCAGCACACATGGTCCTTCATTAAAGTCTCTTTTAAAACGGTCTCCTTACTATTCTCCTATGACTGAAGCACCAATCAGCGAAACTGCTATTTCTGAATCCAAGACTCTGTATTCACTGTATAATTTGATGTTTTGGAGCAATAGTCCCATACGGACTCATTATCTGGAAGAGCTAGCTTGTTAAATGGATGTATTGGAAAGGTCAATAGCAATGGAATTAAGGGGAATATTCTGTAGTTGGATTTTACTTTGTCAGGCTGTTTCATCTGTTTCTGTGTGAGAGGGGCAGTTTCACAGCAAGCATGGACTGAAATCTCAGAGCTCTTCTGCCTAATTCTTCCTAATTTATAGTGTAATTATATTGCAGATATGGAAAAGTTAATCTGTAGAGCCTTTCTATGCTAATTAAGTAAGACCAGTAAGAGATGTTCACCTGTTAAGTGCCTTTTTTTCTTCTGTTTCTAGCTGTTTTACATGGTTCCAGTCACCCTGTGTGTTGGTGTTATTAGTGCCTTCCAGCTATCAGCCTTCACTTTCCGAAAGAACTTGGCAGCCACTGTTCTCCTGCTGATACTCTTTGGGTATGTGATTGGAAATGCTACTATGGAATTACAGCTTGTATGAAACAGACAGAAATCTTTAGACTTGGTTTGCACCTGCTGCTGGATGCATGATTTTCTCTCTTTGGAAATGATTATGATTCAGCAAAAGATAGTGAGGAAACAGGCCGAAACATGAGTTTGAAACTTCCATGTGGAAGGTGGAGGGAGATTTATTCACACGTGTGGGTTTTGTTGTTTGGTTTTTTCTTTTGTATTGTTTTGTTTTTTAAATAAAAGAACAAAAACCACCAAAAAAACCCCCAACTGGAAATGTCTCAGAAAATACTCAGCCTGTATAACAATTGTTTGCTATTAGAAATTGATTGTATGTTATCTGCCAGAAAATGAGGGAATAATAACGTAGATCAGAATTTCAGTGCTTAGCTGTGCAGAGTATCATCAAGAAGGTAAGAAGTGGCTGTCTTTTATTACATTTCTACTTTTTTTCTTTAATTCTGTAATTTTACATAGCTCCAGCAATTTACATTTCCAATGAGAAGTCTGTCCAATGTGGAATACTGGGCTGGTTGGAGATTTCTCTCAAAATAGTACTATGGGAGAGAAAAGTCCTTCCGTATCACCCTCTTGCTTAGTTTTACATGAAAAAGCAGTTATAAAAAGTTAAAATAACTGGATAAATAGAGGATTGTTTTCTCTATAGAAATAAGGCTGTTTAACTTTGTGCTTCATCAAACTAATGGTCTGTCTATTCTGTTCATTTAACTCTTCCTGTGTGCAGTCCCAGGTGATGTGAGAAATGCTGAAAAATAATTTACAGGATAAGCATTCTGAGGAGAAGTTTCTTCCTTATCTCAAGGAACTAATTGTTGCTGTCTTTGTAGGGAGGGAATGAATATCTTATGAGACAGATGCTTAGATAATGATATATTACTGGTCCATGAGACAATCACAGGGAAGGAAAGTAGAAAGGACCTTCTGCAAGACCAGGACAAGTTCTGTTCCAGGAATAGTCTCAGATAAACACTTAAAAAAACCCCTTACTGTATTTCATCTTGAAACTATTTTCAAGACTCATGCCCCCAGCAACTCCTTTTTTGGAAAACTGTTTCAGTATCTTCATAGCTGGATGTATGCTTTGAGATTCCAGCCTAAGTTTATTCGGAGCCATACTTCATAATTCTCCCTGGTCAAACGCCTTTTGAAAGCCTGAACAAGGCAAGTTCTCTCTTGTAAAAAGGCCTTCCCATTCACTGGATAGTTCTATTTATCATTTTTCTCTGTAAATCCAGTTTGAGCTCATCTTTCTCGGGCATGAGTAGCCAGACTATTATGTAGTATTCTAGAGGTCACTATGTCAGGATCCTGTAAATAACTCAGATGAAACATCCAAAATTCATACTTTTCTCCTCTCTGTATCACTCTCGTCTTCCTCTTCCTTCCTTCCGTGCTACTATAAATTGATTCCTTCAGGCTAAAAGTAGAAATTCTTATCAGTCTTAGTGCAAAGACTTTACAGTACTAAATCTCATCCTTGGGGTTGTTTGGTGGGGTTGTTTTTTTTTGGTTGATTTTTTTTTAATTACCTTTACAATTGTAGGATCCTTCTTGTAATCCAGTTGCTGTGATCCTAGTGTAAGAATAACCTCTGCAGAGACCTTAGTCAAGCAGCACACAAACCATTTGGTGTGCTATGGGCTTTGGTCCTGCCCACAGTGTACTATTAAATCCCAGGTGCTAAGAGTTTTGCTGGCATTGTTTTAACCAAAATGTTCAGTTAAATTTCAGGTATTTCAGAAGAAACAAGCATTGACTGAAAAGCTGCACTGCCTTCTAAAAGTTTTTCTGTTGACTGCAGATGCAGCTTAATCGTCTCAGCATAATCCCTCCTGTACTGTTCAACTTCAGCTGACATAACAGATATTATAGTGATTTTTAACAAGGAAGTCTATATATGCAATTTATATTAACTTGTATTAAAGATACAATAACTGTCAGTCAGTAAGTTTAACATGTCTCAAGGACACACTGTTAAATTTCAGAGTTGCCACTTTTCCAGTTCTACCCTTTACTCAGCCTAACCACACAGTAAATGTGATGAAGCCTATTGTGGTTATTTTATCTTTCCCCAGTACTATGTCTGTAATTCTCATTTATCTGCATTCCAGAATACATTTTTCCTTTTAAAATTTTATTTTTCTCTTCAGGGTACACTTGTGCAAAATTTCTGTTCTAGAATAAAGATAAAAATTAGCCCAGTTGTACAAAAATGTTAAACTGTGTGCCAGAAGGGGGTGTGCTTGAAAGAATCAACAGTTCCCCAGTGTGCTGATTTAAAACTGATTTCCTTTAAAAATATAACAGTCTCTTAACTAAACTGCATTTTTTTCCTCTTTTAGTTGGTAGCAGAAGTGTTTTATAGTGCAACTGCTTAAAGACTTTTGTCCAAAATGCTCTTTCTTTCATACTTACAAAGTAGCAAATTACAGCTGAAGCCGAAGAAGAAAGAGTTAGGACAGAAATGTAGGCGTGACTGGCAGCTACTTTAAAGGCTGCATTTGAACATCATAGGACTTCAGTATTCCGAAAGTCTTCCTTATTTGTCAGTGGCTATAAGCAAACAAATTTTGCTTTCATTTCCAGCAGAGTAAGAACACCCTAAGTCATGTCTCTTTCCTGAGCTGTTTCCAAGGATTTCTTGTATTTATGGTATTGTAATTCAGAGCAAAACTTAGAACAGTAATTTTGGTATGTACATAAAGGGAGGAAAAGATTGTGTGATTAAAACTAGCAACAAGATGCTGAGAAGTATAGCGTGATCTTGAATACTTCCAATCTTTGAGACCCAAATATTACGTCATTTAACCTTTATCTTCCTTTAAACTGAGGATAACTTCACTATTACTTCACAGCAGGATTTCAAAGTTTATTTCTTAAGGTAGAGGATTTTGGCACTCTTAGATGAAAAATGTTCATCTGTAAAGTGCATAATGCTGAATTTAAAAGGTACTTTTATGGGTGATAATCTAAACTACTGTTTAATGCAATGAAGAAGTGAATTCACAGGTTTTTTTGCTAGTTGCTTTTGCATTGAGCTCATTATTAAAGCAATTATATATAAATATATTAATACAATATAAGTAGTATTTATAGATACACAACTCTGTATACTACATATATACTTATCATCATGCAATGGTGTATGCTGATACCTATGCTCCTCCAGTCTATATACTATTTGTTTGATAGATATATCTTGCGCTATGTTGAATGGAAAAATTTCCTTTACGTGATGTTCATGCTCACCAAATTGCCTGGGAGTTTTTTCAGTCTACCTAGACATATCTTACCCTTTATAAAAAATATGACTGCTCCATTTTGGATAGGCATCATTTGACTTGCCAGAATGGAGGGTGCATTCCCTCCTCCTTTAAATATTTGCATTGAAAATAATGTAGCCACTGACATGTTGTTTTATCATCATTGTGCTATGAATTAACTGTGCACTCTTTTTTTTTTTTTTTTTGGTTATTTGGTTGGGGTTTTTTTTCTTTTTTTTTTTGTCTCTGTCTTTGCTCACTCTCTTTTTTGTTCTTTTTTTTTTTCTTTCTGTGAAAACCTCTGAGAAAAGCTGATAGATTACCATGATGTAAGCTTTAAATATTTGGTTTTAATTCTAACTCTGTATAAGAGGCTTGTTAAGATGCATGGTTTTGCAATCATTCAGAAATTAGGGTTGTGAGCTTTCTGGAACAGTGAAAGTAAATATATGCAGTTGATATATGCAAAAATAGATTATATCTGCCCATCAAATAGCAGTAACTATATGTACATCTCCGGAATCATAAGGTAATTTGATAAAGAAAGCATATCCCAAATTTGTCCTTTTTTCTCACTTGGTCAAAAGAGTTGTTAGTATATCTTAAAAATAAGGAGTAACTATTGTTTTTTGTTCTAGTATGGTAATTTTTTTTTTTTTTGTGACCCCAAAAGTTAACTTATTTGCAATAATTTTGTTTCTTTAAACTTTCAGATATGCAACCTTACCATGGATGTATCTTGTATCCAGATTCTTCTCAAGTTCAGATGTGGCTTTTATTTCTTACACCTCCTTAAATTTTGTGTTTGGCCTGTGTACCATGCTGGTGACTCTCTTACCTCGTTTGTTAGCTATAATTTCCAAAGTGCAGGTCAGTATAAAACCTTTGCTTTCTGTTACTCATAAGAGAGATGTATGCCCACATGTACATGTGTGTATGTTTGTGTGTAGATATATATGTGCATGTTTATACATATGCAAGATTTTTCCCAGCAGAAAAATGTATGTTTTAAACATTCATGATTTTTCTGTCCTAGTAGATACTGTATTGTTTGTTACCACCTTGAATATTAACTTGTTTATTAAAAAAAAAAAAAAAAAAAAAAAAACCCCAAAAAACCAAAAACCACCTTAAAAAAAGGAAAACTGTAATAATGGAAAAACTGAGTTAATTGAAACCTTGACATTTTCCAGGCCATTAAGTTGTAATTGGTACATAATGGGAGCTGTTCTGGTCCATTGAATAGATTATATGCATTGTAAAATGTGTTTGAATAATATTGACACAAGAGATAAGCTGCATATTCCTAGGATCAGTAATGCACTATATGAATGGTAACACGCATTCTCACTCCATGTACGTAATTTTCATCAGTCATAATGGTAATTGAGCAACTTGATAGAGAGGAGAGCCAGAATATGATTGAATATATATGCATGTACCAGGTCAAAAACTTGATGTTTGAAGTCAAATCTGGATTACATGTCACTCAGGTTTGGAGGCAGATTTGATGTTGACTTGGGTTTAAGTTGGTGATTTAGAATAAATAGCATTCAGAATTTAAAATACTGAAATGTTAAGGAAATATCATGATCATGGCCACATACGTTTTTTTACTGTCTGTGAACCTCAACTAAAATCAGAATCCCCTGGCCCTAGGCACTCTAAAATACAGTAAAAGATGAACACTGCCCCAGAATGGTTCACAATACACTCTTCTGAAATCAGTTCAACTTGAGTGACATCTTAATGCTGTATCCAGCTTTGGAAGCATTCTTAATGAGCTGTTGGAGAAAACTAATTTTTTTCCTTCTCTCCCCCCCCCCCCCCTTCTGAATCTTAAAACAGAATTTTCAGAACATCTACAATATCCTCAAATGGACGTTCATTGTATTCCCACAATTCTGCTTAGGCCAGGGTTTAATAGAACTTTCATACAATCAGATCAAGTTTGACCTAACCAGCAACTTTGGAATAGATTCATATGTAAGCCCCTTTGAGATGAATTTCCTGGGCTGGATTTTTGTGGAAATGGCCCTGCAGGGAACACTACTTCTTCTTTTACGGATTTTTCTTCATTGGGATCTTCTCCACAAACCAAGGTGTGTTACCCTTTGCATTCTGCCATAGTGGTTGCTGAACTAATTTTTAAAGAAAGAAAATTGTGTATTCCTTTGAACACCTGAAGATAAATACTGCTGATAACATGGTGTACATGAATTAGTGGAAACTGCAGAAGAAATACAAGTAGTTGCTGTTTCCCTTGGATTCTCCTGAGATTTTATCACCAAGATTCAAGGGATTGCAACCAGAAAATAAAACAGTTATCCAGAGTACAGCTATGTCCGATTTGCCATGTGTCATTTGTTATCTTCTGTTTTAGGGGTCAGTGTTCACTTAACAGCATGGGCAGCCCTTCAGAAGATGTTGATGTAGAAATGGAGCGACAGCGGCTCTTTGGTGGAAGAACTGGTGATGATGTCCTCCTCCTGTACAACCTCAGGAAGTGTTACGGAGGTTTCAGTAAGAACACCACAGCTGTGGAAAGCATAAGCTTGGGAATACCAAGAGGAGAGGTAACGAGGTCTCTTTATTGCTTTCAGAAAATAACATTTCATTCTGAGCAGTTGTTCAGACATACTCAGGATGTCTACAATCAAAGATCTGTAGATAGCAGCAGAACAATCTCAGTTGTAGCAATTTCTGAAAATCAGTAACTGGATAAAACCAGAAGCTCTGGTGGTGTTTAAGAAGGAACTGTTCACTTATTTTTGGGGTTAAAAATTCATCAGAATCTTAATTTTTTCTTCTTGCCTATCTTTACCAAGTTACTGTTTTACAGGCCACATGAAAAACAAGTACATAGCATAGCAGTCCAAAGAGAAAGCAAAGAATACCTAGTTCAATTGAAAACTGTAGACTGAAACCTGAATTTGTCACCAAGGCAAACTTGTAGTTCCCATGCTGAAATCATTACAATATATTTTAATATAGCATATAATATACTAGTATAGTATTTTAATGAACTGAAATTTAGCACTGAATATGGTAATCCTAAAGGTTTCAGAACAGGAGTTATTTGGATTTTTTTTCCACATGATTTTGATGCTTTTGGGGATTGCAGATATTAATTTCAAAAATACTGGTAAAGAAAAGACTTTTCTTGGTTGCTAATAACATATTGGAAGATATGAGAAACCAGTGCATGGCAGTGCAGGAACAGTGACGTCCTGTCAGTTATAGATCAGTTGTTGAGTAATGGGGGTAACCAGGAGGATGCTATTGCTGATTAAAACCTGTTTGTCAATAAGAAAGTTCATGAAGCAAGTATTTTTAAAGTTATGAAGTGCTATAAGCGGACAATATGAATCCTACCCTAGTTTAAGCATATATTCATTGCAACTAGGGGCCTGAAATAACAGTTGAGTCAGTGTGTGTCTTGGCTGTTTGGTGTTCATTTACTTGTACAGAGTGAAGCGGCTCAAAAGAAACTGAGAAATATTGACTGTATAGACTGGTAGTCAGGGCTCTCAAATAGAACTTGAGATCCTCAGGTTCAAATCTAGCATTTACTAATAATATGGATAAATAATGCATTTAGTTACTGGGCAGGGTTTCAAGTGGAAGGCTAGAATCCTAAAGAAGTCACTTTCAGGAATTAGAGGGTAACCAAATATTACATATATGGGGGTTTTTTAAACTTATTTTTCATGGGAAAAGGTATTTGCACGTACAGTGTATTCTTATACAGTATCTTACAGACATATGATAGGAAATATGAAAAGAGGAAAATCTGTTGAAGAATTAATATTACTTATTTTCTTTCAGCATAGCAGGTTGATTGCTTTTGCTCTTTTTTCCCTGTTAGTGTTTTGGACTCCTGGGAACAAATGGAGCTGGGAAAAGTACAACGTTTAAGATGCTGACTGGAGATATCTTCCCATCTGCAGGACGTGCTGTTATCAGGACTCCTACAGGGTAAATAACACGGGGTTTGATCAGAATAGTGCTAATTGATAATGTCAATGATCAAAGACCCAGCACGTATTCAGTCCTTTATACTGTACTCTAAGGACCTGTTTTGTTCCCTTTTAAATGTATATTGCTTTATTGCTGTTAAGTCTCTGCAGGAAAGCATTTTAGCATTATTTAGTTCCATCTGACAGCTCTGTTAATCTAGAATAAACTTGTCTGGTAGCAAAACAGTAGGATCTAGGAAGCCTTAACATACCGACTTTTAAAATTGTAACAAAAATCTTAACATACAGTATGTCCAGATGCATGAACATGTACCCCCCATGCTAGTGCTTCACTGAAAGGCTTCCAGGCTTAGTCTGATGAGCAGTGCTTCAAATGGATAATTATTTTAAAATGTTTTCTGACACTTGTGCCCTTCAGAGTCTTTAATTAATTATTTGATCAATGTGCTATGTAATTGGGATAGGAGGTAGTGTTGGTGATATTGAGGCTAACTTTGATGTGAGTGATAAGTGAAAAATGGACTTTTTTGGGTTAGATCTAACCAACATTTACCATATTTTCCCAGCAAAATTGGACGGGAAGTAAAGTTAATTTTTAGTCAGGCCAAAGTAAAATATACATGTGTATATATAAATGTATTCTGGGCTAGTTAACAACTTAAAAACCTCTCTTTTCCTAAATGCTGACTATTTCAAAATATATAATTTGGAGAAGGACAGGTGAAGGGTTTAATTCAGCAAATATTTAAAGGAAACATTTAAGAATTTCCAAAATTACAAGTTATGTTTATTTTAGAAATTAAATGCTTTTATAGGTCAGCATTTGCTCACTTCTTTACAAAGATAATGATCAGCAGATTTAACTTCAAAATGTAAGTCATTTCAGTCATTGCAAAATTTTGTTTCTTGGAAAGTTTACATTTCTTTTGAAATGGACACCATCACCTCTTGATTTTAGTGTGATTTGATTTTTTCATTAACTTTCATAACAACTTTTTTTCCAAGAGATTCAGAGTGAGACTTCACAATGGTTATAGAAACTTTAGATTTCCCAGAATAGAAGACAAAAATTTTCAGACACTAAGCAACAACAATAACAAAAGTGATTTTAGGTAAAAATTAACATTTGTTGTTCTTTGGAACTGGTGGAATCTTTGTACAAGGATGTTGTGGAGGTCAGAAATTTAGCAGGAGTCTTAAGAGGATTTGAGATTTACGGAAATAAAATAATCTGTAATAATTTTTGATAAGATATTGCCCTCAAAACAGTATTTAAGCTCCCAGGTTTTATTTAGATTTTGAGGGGTATTCTTCTATAGAAGAATTAATTTAATGGGACTTGCCTTTGGTCCCACCTGTGCATTCATGGATTGCATATGGCTTTCCCTGTACAATGTGGTACCAGATCTATATTTGGGCAAATAATTTGATCTGGTGTGACAATTCCAAAATTAATATCCACTTGCAAGCAAATATAGTTATAAGAATATGTTCCATCATCACACGTATTGTCACTTGCACCATGTTTATTTACTACATGACATTTTATCAGAACCTCTAAAGATAACTTTGCAAAAAATCACAAAACAATTTAACAATGCCTCATTCCTTTTACTGGACATGTTGTTATGCACTTGTGGCTGAACAGATAAAAATTCTTCTGAAGTCAACTTTAGTATGCTACTGGCATTTAACAGTAGGTTAAATGCTTTCCCTGCACATCATGTGTGCTACTTTCATTTCCCCACTGTGTTTTATAAATCCAACATGAAAGCATACTTTAAGATGCAATGTTATTTACCGTATACTGAAATACAGGTAATGACATTTGTCACATTTAGGAAGCTTGAGAGGAAGCCTTAGACATTTGCATTTAAGTGTCCACAATACCTTTGACAACATTAATTATCACCCTCTATTATGGTGGTGTCAATCCAGGTTATGGATTTTTATGCATTTGAAGTAGCTGAAAGTGAGTGTAAAACCCATATTCCAAAATTTTCAAAACTTATCACTGACTTGAGAATGCAACCTCAAGCAAGAGCTGTGGTTACACAGTAGCTAAACTTCTTCGAGGCTGATAGAAGAGATTTATGTAATTTCTGACTTCATTTCTTGCTTCATATTTTGACAAGTGCTGTTGAGCAGATTGTGGTGCATTGTGTTGTACTATGGAAAATCACTAAAGGGCAAATCTGTTGACTCTTCCATAGGTAAGATTATAACCACAACAGGTCTGGAGAACACTTCCTTAACAGTTGAAGAATAACTTTTTCTGAGTAGAATTGATTTATGATTTTCAGACAAAGAAAGATGAAGATTGTGATCTATGAACCAGTTGATATTTTCTGTAGGCTAGTGAGAAGACAGATAGAATGATCAATGTGCTCAAAAGCCTGATATTCCTGTCATAGAGGAAGAGAGGAGAGTCAGCTGAAGAAAACAGTTGCTGGTCACAGCTGCAGACCATTTGCTGGTCAGCAGATCTAGAGTTCTTTGTTTAAAATCTATGTTATGAAGCAGCTTCCATAGAGACATTACCTCTGATAGCGATTGCTGATGAATAATTTGGGCAGCAGCTTAGATGCTGATCCCTTCTCTGTTGGGTTGGACTGGAAAGAACACAACTTTTGTCCACTGTGATCCTGAAAGGATGGGATACTATAATCTGATGGATCCTTCATGATGCATTCTTCATGATCAAATAATTAAATGAATATGCAAAATTATTATTATAAATATTGGAGAACCTAACTGATGTAAGTCCATGCAGAAAATGCTTAATTCATAACAGTTACCGTTTCCTTGAAAAAATATGCTTGAAAATTCCTGTTTTTAAAAAGAACAAAAAAAACCCAAACAAAACCCTATCTATGTTTTCCTGATTGCTATTGTAAATGTTTCACTGAATTTAAAATGAAGTCAGAAGTGTCTCTTTGAGGCAGGTGTGCTGAAAACAGCTTTGAATTTTACAGGACAGCTTTTGCACCTTTGGACAGCACAGGGGACTAGAAACGGAAAATGAGCTTTTTCAAAAGCGCGTGTTGAATTGCAAAGGAGAATTTTGGGAAGTTCAATGCAAAACATCTTGGAGGTGCATGGGGTTATATAGGAAGAGCCTCACACATTGATAATCAAGTTGTATTCAGGAACTCCTGCTAGATTCTCAAAGAAAATAGGAAAAATGTAATTCTGAGCGGAAGCTGCCTTTTTAAGAAGGCATAAGAGTAGATTCATATCTTCAAGTACTTCTAAAAGATTTGTTGGCCTCTAGGTTGTTTGTTTGTTGAACGTTTAATACTGAAAAAAAGCAGGTCATTCCTAAGAACCCGAGAGAAAACCGTGTCTGTTTTCATAACAAAAGCTTAGTAAAATGCATAAAAACTAGATGTTACGTAACTATTAATATCACTGAGATAAGAGCAGGTGTTATTAAGCGGGAATGTTTATTAAATCTTAGAGCCAAGTTCACTTCTTCTGCAAATCATGGTTTCCTGGCATTCTTCTTGATGGGGGTGATGCTTTTGGGAACATTCTTTTGGGGAAGCGAAGACTTCTGATCTGTTTTTATTAGGCTTTTCTCTTTTGAAATAAATTTTGTATCTTACCATTTAAGTGGCAAATGCACATTTATAGTATACAACTGGCTTTTGAACAACATCCATACAAAGGAGCTGTCAAGCTTAAATATGTGTAACAGTTAACTGCATGGTCTGCTTGACATTTTGAAGATTTTTTTTGTGTTCTCTGTAACACAGCTGTTCTCCTTAAGAGCACAAATGAACTCAAATTAGCTTATGCTTATCTCTTCTGCCATAACTACATTGCCACCAGTGCGTGAGCTGGCTAAATGGAAGCTAGTGTGTAAAACTGTAAACATTTTTTGTAGTTACTTTTTCTGTCAAATAGCTTGAAGAGGTAAGGTCTGTATTAAATATGTACTAAGAAAAGCTGACACTTAACAAAGTGGTAAAACAAAGGAGAACAAAGTGAGCCCTCATAGTCTTTGAATCTCTGATGGGCTGATGTGTCATCACATACTGTACATCTGTTCCATTTTTTCCTTTTTAAGTGTACATTGACCACTCTTTGCTTTCTTGCCCTTTCCATATTTGTGTCTAAACCTTCTTCAGTGACTCTGTGTCATTAAGACTCCATCAGCTGAGGAGGCCTAAATGTGGCTTGGAAGAAAAAATGTCAAAATCCTTTTAAGTGTCATGTCAAGATCAATGTAAAATAACATCTAATGTAACTAGTGGTTTGGCTGCCTTTTTGGCACTGCTATTTTGCAGTCTTTGCCACTGTAGTTTACTGAATAGAGTCAACTTTAAGTTCATACTTAGAGCAAAGTCTCACTTTGTTGTGAGGTGCATAGAGGAAGAAATGGATAAGCCAGGTGTTGTTCATAAGTTGCCCCACCGAGGTCTGAAGTCTTCCTCATGTAATTAATTTCTCTCTTACGAATTTCCATCTTCCTTCTGCATAGAGAGATCCTCCGTGACAGCAACTCCCCATCCTATTTGAATTGTCAGTCATTTCAGCTGTTGGATTACAAAGTCATAGAACCAAAGAAATGCTCTCCAAACAGGGGAAAGTAAAATATTTCTTTATAGCTGGAACTTGGACTCTTTTGATAGTTATGATATTCACTCTGATAAATAATTAAAAATGTAATTCAAATTGCTTAACTTGAAAGACAGAAATAAATTTACATTTAACTTGAAAGACAGAATAAATTTACATCAATATAATGGCTGAGATAGCTGTTGTTACACTGTATATCAGTATAATTAGTTGAATTATAACTAAACTATAGTTACATTAATTATATTTTAACCTCGATTTTTTATAATGTTAATTGAGCATTAGTATGCACTGAATTGAGTGTGCAGTTAAGAGTACAATGGAATGTCTTAACTACTTTGGCAATTTGTAAATTTATATTTCATTTTGACTAATTAATGGAATTTACAGAAACCATTGTAAGTACCATATATATATCACTGGGATTATTTTAACTGCATTCAAACATTGCAGAAAAAGCATATGAAGGTGAAGCAAAGTGCACAGTAGAGTCAATAGTGTAAAAATTTTTCGAAAACCAGCCATAAGGCTGATATCAAAGGTACCAAGTTGTCTCTGGAACTGGGAACTGAGGTGTACCTTTGAATGTCAGCCCACAGCCACCCATAAACCATGGTGCTGGCAACCACTGTAACAAATAAGAACCAAATCTAGTCCCTGCAGTAAGAGCCTAGCCTTCTGGGAACTGCAGGTCCAGTTCGGGCAGGAGAAGGCAACAGGTTTTGTCCAAGATCATTCTCACTCGTTCCAGTGTTTTGGATTCTTTTTGGTGTCAGCAAAGGCTTTCTGACTGAAGTGTCCCATGCCACCCCAATGTAGCCTTCGGGGTTGAAATCAGATTTCGGGGGTTTCTTTCAACACACACAAAAAAAATGGATCGATGTAAAAAGCCTTAAAATGATCAGCAGAGGAACAACTTCAAATCAAAACTTTTATTGACTCAGAGTTTAGTTTAGTATCCCCAGTATCTTGCAAGTCTGGCAAGTTTCTTTCATTTATAGTACAAAACTCTGGAAGATGAGCACTCCAAGCTTATGGAAGCCTCCTTAAGTCCTGGATTTTTGGGGGGATGATTTGCACCAAAGTATTGTAATTCTCATTGTATAAATGGAGACCAAAGCACTTAGAAAGGGATGAAAAGGGATGCCATACATTCTGTTGACCTTTTCCAAAAGGGTACTAGAAAAATAATTTTGCAACTTTAAAATTTTGTTTAATATATAAAGTTTTCTGGACATGTTATGTTGGTTTTGTCTGTTGCAGCTGTTCTGCTTTAAAGGAAAAATTAAATAGTAAGTGGAAATATTGACTGAGCATAATAATATAGTCTAAAAATGAAGTCTTCACTAGGAAGGAGAAAACTCATGTTACATGTTAGTTCTATGTCTTAACTTGATCGGGATATGTAACCAAAGTTACTAACAGAATCTAAAGATAAAAATTACTCAGTGGTTTTATAATGGTACAGAAAGTCCTATATTATTGTAAAAGTCTGTTTTCCTGCCTATAATTTTTAGATATTACACTGGAATTCATTGTGTCTACTTTACTAAGGAAACAAAAAGGCTGAGAGGGTTTGGAATCTGTAAACTATATGTTCTTTTTCTCTTTGTTTATAAAATGAGCTGACTTTTTTATTCTTGTATGTCCTGTTTCTATGAACGACCTGATGAGAAAAGGTAGCATGCTGATAACAAAAGGGCAGAAAACAAGTGTCTGTTTTTATCTAGCTTGAGGAAAAAAATATCAGCATTTTCATAGAATCATAGAATAGTTTGGGCTGGAAGGGACCTTTAAAGGCCATCTAGTCAACCCCCCCCTGCCATGAGCAGGGACATCTGCAACTCAATCAGGTTGCTCAGAGCCCCGTCCAGCCTGGCCTGGAATGGTTCCAGGGATGGGGCTTCTACCACCTCTCTGGGCAACCTGTGCCAGGGCTTCACCACCCTCATTGTAAAAAATTTCTTCCTTCTACC
>KL258319.1:0-12689 GCA_000699545.1 Podiceps cristatus
GGAATGCCACTCATCACTGGTCTCCACCTGGGCATCCATCATTGACAGCAACTCTTTGGGCATGGCCATCCAGCCAGTTCCTTATCCAATGAGTGGTCCATCTGTCAAATCCATGTCCCTCCAGTTTAGAGACCACAATGTCATGCGGGACAGTGTCAAACGCCTTGCACAAGTCCAGGTAGATGATGTCAGTTGGCTGCCCTCTGTCCACCAACACTGTAACCCCGTCATAGAGTGCTGCCAAGTTCGTCAGGAATGATTTGCCCTTGGTGAAGCCATGCTGGCTGTCCCAAATCACCTCCGTGTTATCCATGTGCCTTAGCACGGTTTCAAGGAGGATCTGCTTCATCATCTTGCCAGGCACAGAGGTGAGGCTGACTGGCCTGTAGTTCCCTGGGTCCTCCTTTTTTCCCTTTTTAAAAATGGGGGTGATGTTGCCCCTTCTCCAGTCAGTGGGAACCTCACCAGACTGCCACGACCTCTCAAATATGATGGAATATTATACCAGGTTGCTAGTGTATCCTCAGAGTTTCTTATTATTGCAGCAGATGCTGATCTGCAGAGATTTCAGTATCTTTTCCTGGAGCAGAGCCTTCCACTCAGACATAGCAAATGTAGGAACAGTTGGGTCTGGCCAACTCACGTTACATGCAGAGAGGTTATAAGGATACTCCTTCAGACCTGAAAGCAATATTGCTTCACAGCCACCTCAGCCACCTCAGCATCTTTTGTACTATAGAAAGGAAATACTTGAGGCAGGTCAGTTTGGTCTGTTCACCAAGGAGGAATGGCACTTAAGGGAAGAGCCAGCCTAAACTGCTGTCTAAAGGGCCTGAAGACCTCCATCATCATCCTGGAAGTTCAATAGAAATCAAAACTCTCCAGCTGAGGGCCGCTGTGCAGACACAGTGTACTTCTGGTTCTCCTGTGTATTTCATATTCCACTTTATAATTCCTGCCCCAGGATGCTCTGAGGCCAGACTCAATGCTAGTGAGTCTGCCACCACACTTAGTGCAGGAGGGCAATATTATCCAGAGAAATGTCTAGGAAAGTTGTAAAGTTCTGGTGAGGATGTATGATGTTATCACCAAGGTGAGAGTCTCCCCTGTCCAGAAACATCCTGGTTTAGAGAACCAGGACAATTATATTCTGATTTCTACAACTCAGTGTCTCTCACTCTGCTTTTTTTGTCCCCAGGTAACTTAGGACCCACATATTCACAAATGAGAACTATAGTTGAAAACTTTTAAGTCATTTGTCAAAGACATCACAAAGGCAGGGTTTGAACAGAGATTATAGCGCTACTCAATCCTCTGGACAAACATTGAGAAAGAGTGATAGAATTCCCTGTGTAAATAGTGACAAAGAAGTCAAATATTTTGAGACACAATTGAAAAAAATAAGCGTCTTGAGTAATACCACATAGGGAAATTCTAGACTTTTTTGGTTAATAGACCAGATGCAGAAGACTTGATTCATTTTCACTATAATTTGAAACAGAGGTGCTGCAAAAGGACAGGCAGATAACAGATGAAATATAAGGAAGTAAGTACACTGTTCTCACTTTAGCATAGCATTACTGCTTACACTACAGCTAAAAGTAATACTTAGCATTTAAATAACCTTTATCACTTGTAGACTTCCAAGTGATTTTCTATACAAGATTTGTTAGGTTTCTTGAATGTGTCCAAGAGTGATTTTTTCTGGATCCTTGACCACAGTTTCATGCATTATGCTATTGACAGACTGGCAAATTAATCCAACGTATGTACCTTTTGCAAAACATGAGGGAAAACATTTTCATATCACATATCTTTTCCTCACTCAGCCACACAATGCTTTTTCTCTCTGTTCTTGCTGCTTTGCTCCAACGCCATCCACTTTGCCCAGAAACCTCTCTTTTTTTTTTTTTTTTTTTTTTTTTTTTTTTTAAAAATAGCAGCAGCTTGGAAAGGCTTTTGCTGGAAGTCATGCATCATTTATTTATCCAGAGCATTGTTTCATAGTGTACATGGAGTTGCATTCAAAGTAGTCACATAAGAAAGCCCCTTTGAAAAATTTATTAATCCCAAATAAATGGATATTTTCTCAATTATGTAAAGGTAAAGTAGAATTTTTAGGAATACAATAAGATTTCAATGATAGTCATAATGATAAACACAGCAAGAATTTCTGTCTTTTTTCTATCAAAATGCATGGGGTCTTCAAGCATCTAAAGTACTTATCAGCTGTGAAAGTTGTAACTCTCATAATGCAGACATAGGGAGTTGCCTAGGCCTGTAGCATAGTATCTGGACACATTTACATTATCATTTCTATCATTCACCACTCTCACTTCCCCCAGCATCGTTTCCTCTCCTCTGTAATCCTGCTAAGATCTGCTTTGGCCATCCTGATTTGGTGACGCTGACAGAAGAACAACTCTTTTACTGGCCCATGGACATCTCAGTTCTAGGCAGTAATAAACTCCCAAGCAGAAGCATTCACAGAAGAGAGCTAAAGACAGAAAACTGTTCTGGTGTAGTCCACATGGCATTCCTCAAAATCCTTCAAAGTCTGGACTCCCCAGCAAAACTCAGACAAGTGATCTAAAATGATTAGAATTACACTTTCTCCTTGAATAAATTTGGCAGGTGGTGGTGGTGGCAGCATTTTATTGTTACTTTTGGTAGAAGTTAGATTCTATGGAAAGATAGTTTCATTGTAAATCTATATCTAGTAATCCATATATTATAAATTTTAGTAATATTTACTAGTCAGTGACATCTTTCCATGCTTTCAGTTTAAAGCCTATATTCTGTTCCTTTTAATTTTGCCAGGCTTGGACCAAAAAGACTAAGGTTCTTGTCTTAAATTTATGTATATATTGCACACATGACTGCTGAGGAATCTGGGTGATGTCATTGTGAGGATACTTCCCATTATCTTTGGAAAGTCAGAGGGATTTGGGGGACAAGAATGTTCCTGAGCAGTGTCAGAAAGCAAATGTCACTCCTATCTTCAAGAAAGGTAAGGAGTAGGATCAGGGAAACTACAGGCTGGTCAGCTTCATCTTGATCTCTGAAAAGGTGATGGAGAAAATTCTCCTCAAAACCTTTTCCAAGCATATTAATCAGAACAAGATGAATAGGAACAGTCAGAATGGATTTTCAAAGGGAAGATTATGCCTGACCAACCCCTTAACCTTCTATGATGAGGTGACCGGTGAGATGGATGAAATAAGACCTGTAGATGCTGTTTATCTTGGCTTAAGTGAGGCTTTCAATACTGTCTTCCATAATATCCTCAGAAACAAGCTGATGAAGTACGGGCTATATAAGGACATGAGATGGATTAGAAAACTGGGTAAACAAAGGACTCAAAGGATTGTGATCAGTGACACAAAGTCCAGCTGGATACCAGTCATTACTGGAACCAATACTTTTTAACATCTTAAAGAGTGTACTCTCAAAAAGTTTACAGATAATACAAAACTAGGAAAAGTAATTGATCCACCAGGTGAAGGTGCTGCCATTCAGAGAATCCTCAATAGGCTGGAGAAATGGTCCAACAGGATCCTCATGAAGTTCATTACAGGGAAAGCCAACTCCTCCCTCTGTGGAGGAGTAACCCCAGGTTAAGTATAGGCTGGCGGCTGACTGGTTGGGAGGCAGCTTGTAGAAGAAGATCCAGGAAGTCCTGTTTGACGTCAAATTGACCGTAAGACAGCACTGAGCCCTTGCAGTAAAGAAGGCCCTAGATGACCCTGATTTGAGCAGGGATTTGGAGTAGGTGACTCCTAGAAGTTCCTTCACACATCAGCTGTTCTGTGGCTGCGAGGATGGGAATGCTCTTTTGTCCAAGAGAGGAGCTTGCAGAGGACTTCTCAATACACAAAGGTGAAGATGAACGCTCACAGGGCAGTTGAAACTGGGCAGAACTGAAATGTGAGACACTGTATTCTTACTGCAGTCTGTAATACTGCCTACACACTCCTGCCTACTGATGCAAATGCAGAGTGCTTATAGTCTGGATCTTGCGCTCTTTCTCAGGGGAATACTGGCTTTCCATGCCACTTTTCCTTGCTGCAGCCACCCGGCAAAGTTGACGCACCTGATACTTTTACCATCTGCACAGTAAAATCACTCAGATTTCTTTGATAGGAACTGTGTAGCCTTGTACACATTAGAGATGTCTCAGATTTCCCAATGTCCTTTCACCATGATGGAGTTTAATATTTCTTCCCAAAATAGCGTACTTAGCAAATTTCTTACTTCCTGCAAATGTGGTTTCTAATTCTCATAACCTTGTCCTGATGTACTGCTAAAAACAAACACTTCTTGAATTATTTTAAGCTGAAAACATATTGGGTCCTAATGCTCTAATCAAATTAAACAGAAGATCCAGTTAAGCAGTGATCAAATCAGCTGGTCCTGTTATTTGTGTAGCCAGACTGAATTTTGAATATCTACTCACTCAGGGAGGTATCCTCTAGCCATGGGTAAGTACTTCTGTTAAAAGCTCTGAAAAGTGCATTTACTGCTGTCTCTTTCCATGATTTTGTTGTGAGTAGTCATTTAGGATATAAAACTATTATTTCTACAGCTGTTGGAATCAGGTGATTACTAGAGAACCTCATTTTTCTTAAAGAACATGAACAAGTAATCTGCTAACCTTTCTGTTTCAAAAACCAAAAAAATCCAGACAATGCTAACATCTGTAGAATATCTATTTGGTCAGTGAGAGGAAGGAAAAAGAGGAAGAAAACATGACATTTAATATTCTTAAGCTTCATGGTTTTAGAAAAATAACTTAATGATTTTGGAGGCTTTATTTTCTTACATAGCAAGCACTTGAGATTAACAAAGTTCAATTTCAAGAAACCAGTAAATGAAAAGAAAGAAAAAATTTGAAATGAGATATTGAGAAACCAATTAGGTCATTTCTCTATGGATTGTTTCTTTCTACAAATCGAGATTGATTGAATTGAGATTGAATTGCAGGAAGGCATACTGAACAATGTTGCAGATAGAGCACAGCATAAAGTACACGGTGTGCACTGTGCTTCCTGACATGCTTGCATTACCTCTATGGACAGATAAATTAAGCAGTGATTTTTCTCTTCCGGATCTGATTTCTTATACCCCTCTGGTCTTCCATGTAGATCAGTATACATGCTCTTTAATAAAATTATTCATTCTTGTGTTATAGACAAAATAAAATAATAATAAAAAAACCCAAACAGGACTATATTTAATTTTCAAGTGACTACATGTATTACAAATATTTAGATTGCATATCATAAGGAATCTCTTTACTGGATGCAGGTGTTTTTAGTCCTTTGTTCAATTCAGATACATTTTGTAAATACATTAATGCAATATTATAGAAATAGTAAAAAATGTAATATGACTATAATAAAGTAATATTAGTACTGAAATATAAATTACTTTGTTACTATAAATTCTTGTAAATTTTCTGTTTGTTTATTTTTGGCAGAAGAAATATAATTCCAATGTAGTTTAAAAAATTACTTAGATCATATGAGAATTTGCACATCAGTTATCAGACTATCAAGGAACTCCCCTTTCCACTAGTGTTTATTTGCTCTGCTCTTCGAATGTCCAACATCACATGAGCATTTTTGTAGATTTTTCGTATGTTGGTAAAACTAAAGCCTTTAGACATATTCCTATCAGTATTTGAAAACCTGCAGGAGATATCTGTGTTAAGAACTCAGAAAGCTACCTTTAAAAGAAAAAAAAAAAAAAGAAAAAAAAAAAAAAAAAAAGTGGTATCATTTCTAGCTTTAGAGCCTTTAGGCATTCCCTGTTTGCAGGTACACTGTGTCTTGATTTTGTTCATGATATTAACTTCTCATTCTATAAATATCTCTTGTCTTAAAAGAGGGAAAGTGGAATTTTCATACAGATCCAGGAGCTCCACTGTCAAAGAC
Organism: Podiceps cristatus; assembly: GCA_000699545.1. NCBI lineage: Eukaryota > Metazoa > Chordata > Aves > Podicipediformes > Podicipedidae > Podiceps > Podiceps cristatus. The sequence goes on from KL258319.1 coordinate 5,937, forward strand.
ACCTTAGCCTTTACTTTGGACTATGGAAAAAAAATCTTTTCTACAAGCACCTAAAGCCATCTGGCCTGAAGGAAACTTAAATTTTCAATAGTAGCAAAGTGGCAAATTGGGAAGATTAGTGAAAATGCTCATCTTTAATTGTAAACTCCATGGTCTTTCAAAATAAACATTTACAGTTTGGGAACTAAAGCAAAAAATTGTTATGGAAATCAATTATAAGGGACTTAGGGAAAACTATTTTTCTCTGCAGTAAATTAGTATCTTGAGATCAAGAAATAAACCTAATTATTGAAAAGGAGGGCATACAGAATGGCTCATGAGAGAATACTGTTCTTTAAATACGGCTGCATTGAGGTGTCATAAGGAAGCAGGCTGTGGATGGGATTCAGCTCCTAATTGTAGACACCTACACTTTGCATCGGCATTTGAGCTTAGTATCTTGGCTCCCAGAACTGACACCCAGGCAGTTCCCTCACTGTAGGAATCTCCTCTCCTCTGAGACATTAGGGCATCTAGGACACCAGCAAATGTGACTTGGGACCGAGGGGAGCCCTGTGCCTTGCTGGAACGGTATCTGAGGGCCAGGGAGATACTGGAGGGCATTTCAAATGACACAGATGAACAAAATCCTTGAAATCATATCAGTCTCTGAAGTCCACTGAACGTTGTGAGCAGACCTCACAATATCACATATTTGATTATGATAGGAAAACAGACCTCCAGACTGCAAGTAGACAACAGCACTCAGAGAAAAAAAATGTAAGTCTAAGAATTTAGAGCTGAATGTTGCCCTTGACAGACACTATATTGGTATGATTTATTTACAACAGCATTGATCAGATGGCAGAGGGGATCCTTGCAAACTTTCCTATGAAAACCATTTCTCCAGTCTTCCTCTCTCTGATTATAGGAAACCTTGAGTGAATGAGTAAGACCATTTTGTGTTTATTGCCATAAACAGGAATTGCATTTTTATATATTAGATGCATATTTTTCTACAGTTATTTCACTGAAGAAATAAATAAAAGTTTAGTGATTGGACTGATTTTTTTTTTTTTTTTTTACCATGTTGTTGTTTTCCCAAGCAACATTAATGAGCATATGCCTTGTTTGGAACTGTGGTGGTAGCTTTTTTTTAATGTATGCATATGCATGTACATATGTACAGCTCTATATATAGACATGACAGTGAGCTTGGATTTAGATACAGTTTTACATTTTATTGAAAAATCCATTTTTTTCATGAAAGTATTACCAGCAAAATATTTTTGTCCATTTCCAATTAAAACTTTAAATGTTTCTTTAATGTTTTCACTGTTTTCTATTTGAATAATACCCTTCCGATCCAGTGTTTAGTGACAGCAGCCACTGTGAGGTTGTGTAGAAAAAGTGATATATCTCATTTATTTAAATAAGCTACTATGAAAGTTTGGGGATTATTCTGCCTTTGGCAATTATTGGAAATCCAGGAATAGTAGTACTAATTAGATTTAGCTAATTAATCTTCATGTCTTTCATTAGTCACAACTCATTTTACATGTAAATGAGCATCCAGATCTTTTCCTTAGTTCAATGGACCAGAGTGTTGCCTTTTGAGCCCGAGGAGCAGATGCAGAACATCAGCTGTGTAGCGGATAGTGGTATAACAAGCTCCAGGTTGTGAATATCAATGATCCTAGAGCTGTGCTGAAGAACATCAGGCAAAGTGGCCTGTCTGTAATGGGAATACCTTTGAAATGGAATTACTATGGGAAATAACCCAAGAGGGGAGGACTAAGAAAAGAGTGGCTTAATCCCATTGATAAAGTGTCACCAAATCCCATTCTCTCAAGGATTTAAAGAGATAATCCCAGACAACCCTATCGAAGACTTTTTCACCGCCTAGTGATAATGCTACCAGAAACTCCTTCCAGCACTGTGACATTGCAATTGTGTGTGAGTTTAGCTGCTAGCCTGCTTAAATTTATGGAAAGCTCTTTGTAAAAAGCACAACATTCCCTCACCCTCTGAATATATAACAGATGCAGTATACTTGAGGGTATATATACTAGGAAGACTAAACTGTTCAATTTGACATATTTAGCTTGTTGGCAACATGCTTTGTTTAAATTAAAAATAACACTTTGCTAAAGATGATGAAGCAGACTGTTGTATTGAAAGAAAGTATTAATCATAATTATTGTAGTGATTTACTCTTTATTAACATTGTTGCATTAGTAGCCTCAGGCCCAAATCTAGATTGTTGCCCCATTTGGGTAGACCAATGTGTATTAAAATACTAATAAATTAAAATACACATTTCCTGTACACCAACACATAATAGAACTGGCCTCTTCTCCAGAGAAGCTGACTCTGCTTTTTTTTTTTTTTTTTTTTTTTTTGTAAGGTTTCTGGTAAAAGGCTGTTTTTCATTTTGTTTGTACAGCCAAACGAAGATTCCCTGGCCATTAACAAGGCCAGAGCATTCCCAGTACTACCATTCCTGGGGTTCTGGTTTCACTGGTGGGAGAGTGCTCTGCCTTTGCACAAGCATCTGTGGCACCAACACAAGTGCACCCACACGTGTGCGTGTGCAAGGGGCCAACGCTGCTGGGGAAGGTAAGAACATTTTGAACAGGGTGTGAGAGAAGGTCTAGACTCAGTATATTCACATGGACAAACGGCACAACAGAAAATGGTAAACAATGTGAGGTTTTTTCTAATGCCTGTATTTCACACTAATTATTCTTAAACATTGGCTGCCCTTACTGTACTTTGCAGGGCATCCATGAGCTGATCCTCAGAGCACTGGTTTTGTATTTATTTTTGGTGGTTATAAATTAACATAAATCCTGCTGATTCACTGCTTTTAATCCTGACGGGGGCTCAGAGTCACACCTGAGGCTTGTTAACCAGCCTCTCTTCATTTCCTTTTCTTTATTTAAGTTTTTTTTAATGGCTTTTAGAAAAAACTTCATCCTGACTCTGTTAATGCAGCTCTATGGCTCACCTCCACAGCTGCAGTGGCAAATTAACACTACTTGTGAGGGACCTGTTCCTGGGTGGTGCTTCCTGATCATGCTGCTCAGTTACGAGCAGAGCAGGGAGCTTTACAGCTGCAGAACTGTAAAGGTTTTTAAAAAAAGAGAAAGAAAAAAAAAAAAAAAAGTATTTTGCATTTGAAAACCAGGATTTTTTTCAAATGTTTCATATGAAGTTATATCCAAAGCCTTCTATGAAGTTAGCTAGGAAACTCCAGGAGAGTTTCCTTGTGAGATTTCTATGCTCTGATTCTGCTTGAGAGACAAATACTATCAGCAGATTTTATTCTCTCACAGGAAAATTAGGTGTTTCCATCTCAATGTGAAAACAGAAACCTGCAGGTTACAAAAAATACTGTAATTCTGAGAAAAAATAAAGCTAAACTTCTATTACCTCCAAACCTCTGGGAAAAAAAAACAAAACAAAAGCAATCCCTTCCTCTAAAATATTGTTTAAGTGTGAAGTGTGGGAGAGCTTCTCTAATGTCTCAGCAAAAGCAGTATTTATCTCCTTTAAATGAAAACAAGAACAGTATTCCTTGTTCTATAGCTTAGTGATCAGAGTTCTACCCTGGGATTTTACTCTCCTTCCTTGAAAAACAAACAAACCAAAAACTGAGGGGAAAAAGAAAAGTCTAATCCCCATCTCTTTTCTAGTTCATATTCTGGGTTTAGCTTTTTGAGTGAAAATGGGTAAAAAGCTTCACTCTCTTGTTTCTTTGTTTTTGTAAACATCTTACAGGTGAAGTCTTCTGTGAGAAACCACAATTCTGATTGAGGTACAAAGAGCAGAGTCTGAATACTTCACTGCTGCAGAGCAGTCTTCCTCCCAGAGTGTGTCTATGTTTCAGTATTCAGACAGAACAGAAAGTGGATTTGAAGTGGGGATATATCTATGGTAACGCATGTGTGTATATATATATATGTATATGTGTGTGTATCTGTCTATGTACCTATCTTTTATCTGTGCACATTTGTTAACGCTAGTACAATGATTTCTAATAAAGATGTTCCACTCTGCCCAGTTTCAGAAACCTGCTTTGCTATGATGGCAAAGATATCATATGTCAAAGACAAGACCAGAAAGTTTATATTTACTGCCCAGTTTCAGAACCCTGCTTTGCTATGATGGCAAAGACATCAGATGTCAAAGACAAGACCAGAAAGTTTATATTTAAGTCTAGTCACATGACTATTTTACTTGTTTAAGTATTTTTCTCCTAAGTAAACATCCCAAGAACTGTGCTATATCTGTACGTAGAAGCACATTTCCGAGGCACAAAAAGAAAAGGCAAAGATAAAGCTTTGTTCATCTCTTTAGAAATCTTGGAATCAGTTACTTTAAATTTCTTTTAGACTGTTCTGGTGACAGAAATAACAGCAAGAGGATGCTTTGCTGAATGGTATAGTGACAGGGTAGGGGATCTGTAACATAACTTTATCTTTAAATGTTAACTTTTTAACTGGGAAAGCCTTGTCCAGAAGAGAGCAATAAGGCGATACATTTTTAAGCTTGTTGAAACTCAGAATTTCTTTTCTGCAATAAGTCTTCATGTATTTAGAACAACAGTAATAAAAAAATAAAACTCATGGAGTTATTGGGTGGATGGGAGTTAGAGAAACAGGATTGAGGTAATGTCAGTGTCAGAATGTCATTTCATGAATCAAAGTAGTCTGTGCCAGTTTTGGGATAATGTGTTTCATGCTAGATAATGAAATATGTTTTGAAACAAAAAAAGCTTTCAAAATGATAGCTGAAAAATCTAAAAATTGTGTTCCAAAATTGTCCAAATGTTCTTTTGCTTCAGCTATATTTTCTGACCCAATTTTGTCAAAATTGACATATCATTTTAGAAATGTTGATGCTGATGAAATGACATTTTTGGATGACAAATGCTTGAAAACTTTTAAATTGGTTTTACAGTGACTGTATTGTATTCAACTGCTGATCTTTGATCCCTGAGATCCCAAGGATCAACAGAAATTAAAAGAGACCTTCCTGATAGCTTGCACCAGCTGCTTATGTTCCCAAGCACTTGATACTGTACCCATCATTCTCCATGCACAGGACTGTACTGGTAATGTCGTCTTCACCCTCATATCTCCTGTATCATTTGCAGAGTGGAGAAAGTGACTTTGCATCGCAACACAGTGAATTTCTGATATCTAGAGATCTGTATCAACTTTATTGCATGTAGAGATTCTTATAGCTAATTGAAACATGATAAAACAAAGTCTTCTGATGATTCAAAATAGCCTGAAGCAGCCCAGTATCAGTCTTTGGTAATACTTTGGAAGGATAATTCTTCAGAAATGTTATCATCTCTGCTTCTGACGAGGTTAAATGAATTTTTAAGGTCGTACATTTTACGACCTTCTATTAGTAATAGAATTTAGTCTAGAGAAGGGATATGTGAAGTTTAAATTCACCAAACACTGCACAATGGCTCGTTTTCCAACTTCAGTCTACTGAGTCCATTGCTCAAGGCTGCCTGGGCATCAGTCTTCATGTGGGAGGTGGCGAGTGACTGCCTTTACATCACTTGTTTTATGTGTTTTTTAATTTGTCTTTCTATCACTTATTGAACTGGTTTTATCTTAACCCACAAGTTTTCTCACTTCTGCTTTTCCTGTTCTCTCCCCTGTCCTGCTGGGGAGTGGAGTGAACGGAGGGCTGTGTGGTGCTCAGCTGCTAGCTGCGGTCAGTACAACACACCTGGTTTTCTTTTGGTTTTAAATAACAGAAATTTCTCCTGCACGTATCAGAATGCTGCAAATTAAGAAATTTTAAAAATGTCTGAATTGCAACATAAACAAATAACAAACTGATTAAAACTTTGAGTTTATTATTAGTCATAAAGTCTCTCAGACTGTAATGGTTAGCAATGAAAAGGGTTTAATTTTAAACAGGAGTACAGATCTTACATTTTCAGGGGTCAACAGAGTCACCACATCTATCTTCATAGAAAGTCTTATATCTGTGAAGCAGAGGAACAATAGCCAAAATGAAAATCCTAATCTTAGCAGTATTTTATAATTTCCTTTTTATTGAAAACAAAACAAAACAAAACAAAACAGTTCGTCATCTCTGGGAGGTTTGTGAAGAGCAAGAAACAATGTTGTTTCCAAGGACTGCCTTTGCTGTCATAACGCTGCATCCCAGGGAGGGAACATGGTGTGTTCTGACGAGGTTGGTTCTGGTGGGTCGGTACGCACCCGGTGGGGGTGCGGGATGGCGGGCCCTAAGCCAGCCATGCGGGTTGCGTTGGTGGGGCTGATTCTGTCTGAGGTCCTGCAGCACGATGCCAGCAAGGTGTGAGGGAGGGGTTTTGCAAGCTGATAACTAGCACGGCTGACGTGCGGAAAGCAAACTCCACAATCTGTGAGATTGTAAAGTGGGTATGTTTATTCAGCGCCGGGCAGCACGGCGGGTAGTCCCACCAAAGTCGTGCGCGCCTAACACAGCAATTTGCCTTAGTTATATGCAACAAGATATTTACATATTCATGCTGTTTCCTGATAACGCCTAGACACATGCATAACTTTCCCCCCTTCATATTAAAATTAGTCCCTGGAAATCGATTTCACAATTTCTTCCAGATTGCGCTTGCGCAGTTCCTCCTTGTGGTGGTCGTCAGGGGTCGTGGGGATGAAGGCTGATGGCTCCTCTTCATCACCATTAGTAACCTTTCATGTCCACGCAGGCCCAGCTAACTCTTGGCTCTTACTCAAC
>KL258319.1:12839-39502 GCA_000699545.1 Podiceps cristatus
AAAATTCCTGTCTCTACAGCAGCCTAAATAATCATTGAACGACATTTTACTAAAATTTCTCTAACCCCTTCTCTCAATGGCCATCCCAGAAGAGCTCGGTGGCATGGCCACAGCCTCGTAACAGCTTGTCCTGTGGGAAACTCTGCTTGTTCTGTTCACCATAACTTTAAGTGAAAGTACTCAGCAGTCAATCTTCTACAAAAAAAAAAAAAAAAAAATGCTTGTTCTTGAAAGCAAATTATATCTATAATGGATCTATAATGTGGTAATCACACAGCAGGATAATTCTATACAATAGTAGTCTATGAAGATAAATTAACAAATGAATGCTATTATATTTTGTATTATATTGCATGTTATAACATATTGTTTGATTCTTTCTACTGGGTGAAGTAGTTCTCAGCTATTACCAACAGATTGTGTTTATAAAAAATACCCTTAAAAGTACTGGTACTGCTCATGAAAGCAAGTTGATATAAAGTAACAGAATTTTAAAAAAAAAATAATCAAAAAACCAATAAATCGTACCTATGATTTTATTTCTTGTTACTTATGTTGTTGTTCTAAAATTCTAGAGCAAAGGATGGTGATCTATTTTATTGTTACCAATAATTGGGCTCCTGTTCTCTCATTTTCTTACGTTTTACTCATCATCTCAAACAAAAATTAAACCATAAGAAAGACAATATTAAGCTGTTTCCCAAGTTTCAGTTAGTCAGCTCTATTGATGTGGGTTGAATACAAAAGGTGGAGGCAGCCTTCATTGTATGTGTTTTTAACATGATTCAGAAAAATAAAAAATTAATGTCATGTTTATCACATAGATAAGGAGCTGAGGCATATAGAGTAACTGTCTTCAAAGGTGTGTGTTTTAGTGTTTAGTTCTTTTTTTTTTTTTCAAAGCTGCTTGAGTTTGTAAGTCATTATGCTTGACTGACATATAAAAGAGAGAAAAATTGCACTCAATTATTTCAAAGCTATTTTTTCCAATATTTATTGTGAATGGAAAAATAAAATTAAATTTAAAAAACTGAAATAAATGTCATAAAGTTCTATAGATTTTGAGAATGCAGAGCAGATTTTTGAATGTCACGGGTATTTGGAAACAGATGGCCATGTGTACCAGAATCTTTTTCAGGATTGGGTTTGTTAGAAATTATAGACGTTCAGGGTCAGGTGTACTGTGCCTCTGAACACCTCCTGTTTGTGTACTATTCGGAGGAGAAAGCAGGTGTATGTTTATCCTTCCTCCACTCAATGCATCCTTGTTTACATGCTCCATATTTAATTTTTAGCTTTATTTTCTGGAAAGAAGTAGCTGGTACAATCATACTCTTTTTTATTGTATATCTGCTCTGCTTAGAAGTTTTGAACTTGGTACAGCCTTTCAGACAAATTTAGCAGTAATGGAATGGTAAGGACACAGAAAACCACAAAGTTTCAAAAAGTTTAATGAAGATTCATAGCCAGATAGAGAAGAAAAAGCTTAATATAACACCAACAGAAGATGTTAATAAAATCATATTTTTCCAGATACATTTTTTCCATTAGTTTGTTGCTGAAAAAACTACTTGTTGTTATACCAACTCATGCCTTTGCTTTCTGTTAAATAGCATCAAACACTTCTCAGAAAACAAAAGCCAATAGATAGCATGTTTCTACTACAGACAGCAGTATAAATTTTAGATTTAACTATTTAAGATGTATATGATAGCAGAACACAGGTTTTTACAGTCTGTCTTACCTCTCAGAATGCTAAAGTCTGAAACCAGCAGCATTAGCAGAGAATTCAACTGGCATAAATACAGCCCTGACACATGGGCTACGTACCTGAGAGGAGCCCATAATGGTTGTTGATCTGCTACATACATGAACACCTAAGAGGAAAATTCACCTTTCCCGCCTCCCCAGTGGACTCAGCATGATGCCACAGCGAGTGTGGGTGCAGGGCTGGGCCAGGTGCTCTGTTCCAGAGGCAGAAACCACATGGGCACCTGCAGGATTGGACTGTACCTTAAGTCTTCCCAAAATTTTGCATTTCAACTTAAAAGAAATTAAATATCAGCCTGTCATTTTTGGTAAAAAAAATTAATGTATTTCTTTTTTGTCTTTTTGCTATTGTTTGAAGCAGCTATGCTGCTATGAGATTTAAATAAGTAGTCTAGTTCAAGTATGGCTTTCAATGATTTCAACTTTTTAAGGAGATATATTATCCTAATTACTGAAACCTTTAGACACTTAAGAAAAAAGAGCAGTCAACCATTACTAGGTACTCGTTTAATGATTTTCAGAAACACAATATTGTATGGGTTAGTGGTTACATTTCATATGCTGAGACATGTAGTTGACAAATGAGCCCAGATTTGACATCCATGTAAAACACAGGAATGGTACCTGTTGCTCATCCACAGAAAAGGATACAGGTAATAAAACCATAAGTGATTATTTGCCATCTGACAAACAATAGATTTTTACTTAACGGGACTAGATAATGTTTGAGATAAATAGAATTCTTATTGTTTTCTAGAAAACATGTTGAATCCAGGCATTCATATTCCTTCTTTGATTTCTTGCTGGGCTTGTTTTTTTTTTTTTGGTGTTGACATAGAAACATTTTGAGAGACGATTTTAGAATATTTTGAATGGCAGTGCTTTGCTTTGAGAGAAATTATTCCTCCCGAGGGACAATGGCAGATGGGGGGGCCTCAGTGACACCCCAACTCATGTGTTTCTGGGGCATCACAGAGGAATGACCAGCCCCCCAAAGGCTCACCCATCCCATCCTCCGAAGGATCTTGCAGCACAAGGGCAGGGACCAGTCCCAATGACCCCAACCAGTCCCTGCAGGGAAACCTCAGCCCATGGGCCAGGGAACACCTGTCACCACGAGCCAACATGAGAGGATCCCCATCCCCCCACGGGCTGAGGGGTCACTGCCATCAAGGGGATGGCGTTCAGTATGGGGAGGATGGGAAGGACGTTCTGGAAGGTCATGATTTACTATGGGATGTTTTTGGGATGAAGCAAGGGTGGGTAAAGGACGGGATCAAGGTGGTTTGCTGAGGAAGAAGTGGGAAACAGAGGGATAAGTGGGTAAAGGAGCTGGTTGTGTGAAAGCAAGGGCTGGTCAGTGCGCCTAGTTGGTCATGTCCCGTGCCTGACCAGCGCAGTGTGTCCTGGCTTCTCACCAAACCCCTTTCCTACCTATTTTCCCGAGTGAGTCAGAGCGGTCCATGTGTCCATGGTGCCAGTGACTGCAGTGAGTGCAGGTCTGCGAGTGAGTGTGAGTGCTAGGAAAGATCCCTCTGGATAAGTTGATGAGCGGGTAATGTGAGCTGAGGTCTGGAAGGGGGTCTCTAAGGATGCAACCCCAGGAGAAGCTGGCAGCTGGAGAGACCAGGGGTCCAGGCCAACTTCTGGAGAGATCTTAGGGTCTGGGGATACACTGGGAGATGTGTGTGTGTGTGTGTGTGTATGTGTGTGTATCTCTGTGCAGGAGTCAACTGGAGTCAAGGGAATCCAGGAGCAGAGACCAGATGCACTGGTTGTCTACACTTGGTTACTGGAGGGATCCACAGTGTCTGTGTGTGTGTGTGCATGTCTCTGCGTGTACACACCAGTGAGGCAGCCTGCACTTGCAGCCAGAGCAGGGCTGTGGCCTTGGGGGTTCGCATGTCCATGTTCCAGCAACTGGGAAGACTGGGATCCAGGAGCAGCTACTGGGCAGGCTGGCTGACTGAGCCCAGCTACGGGAGCTGTCTACATTGTGCATAGGTATATATATACGACACTACACAATCTTCACCTTGCTCAGCTAGAAAAGGGAGCACAGTGACTGTTGGTGCTGTTGGTGTTTGAGTGCTCGGTGTTTCTGCGTTGATCTGTGTGGCTGGCTGTGAATATATGGATATGGGTGGTGTATAGAGGTACTCCATGGGCATGTGTTTAATGGGAATACAAGCTCAGCCTTGCTGCTGGTTGGACCTGTGGGCATGGAGCTGCTACAACTTCATGTCTGTCAGACCACTGAATTAATCCACTAACAAAGAATATATTGTAGGGATTTAATGTTCTGACATTTTGCCCATTAGATTTATTTTCAGTGTGTTTCCAAAAAGCAGCCAAAATACTTTGAGCAAATGAGCATGAAAAGGTTCAAACTTTAAATATTTTCAGTAACTCTTATAACTTCACAGTCCTTAATAGGAAGCAGATATATCTGTTTAGATTGTTCTTTTTATTATTTTGTGCACTTCACACAGTTTTAATATTAATGGTGAGGGTTTGTCCAATTCAAAATGTTTTTTCTCTAAAGTCACAGAATAGCAGAATGGCTGAGGTTGGAAGGGGCTACTGGAGGTAATCTGGTCCCAACCCTCTGCTACATCAAGGACATCTAGAACTGGTTGCTCAGGACTGCATCTGGACAACTTTGGAATATCCCCAAGGATGGAGACTCCACCACCTCCCCAGGCAGCCTGTATCAGTACTTGGTCACCCTCAAAAAAAAAAAAAAAAAAAAAGTTTCTTCATGTTCAGATGGAGCCTCCTGTGTTTTGGTTTGTGCCCAATAGTCAGTCCAACAGTGCACTGCAGACAGGAGTGCATTGCACAATAATAGTAGTAACTGGTAGATAGGTAATGGAAGTCTGATATTTCCATAAGCATGATGTATTCTGCAAAATATACTTGCCATGAGACTGGGAACTTGAGCTCAGTTCCAAATTATTTGCCCTGGATGTTTCAGGTTTTATATTATGCCTGTGCTAAACTGTTGACCATAGAAGATGAAACAATGAAGTCCAAAGAAAAGATTTTAATGATATGGGGAAAGGGAACGGTTTCTTTCTTATTGAAACATAATAATTTCAGCTAGGAAAAAACAAAATATGTGTTCATGCAAAATGTTTCGATTTCAATGAATTAGTATTTTCTGACAGAAAATGGTTGTATTGGAAATAGTTTTAAAAGTAAGTAGTGTAGAGATACTAAACTAAATCCTCATCCTTTATATTAGTATTACCTCTCTGGATGATAATGTAACTTTGTACTGGGTGTGTCTGGGACGGAGTTAACGTTCTTTGTAGCAGCCTGGATGGTGCTGTACTTTGGATCTGTGACTAAACCGGTGCTGTCAACAGACCAGGGATTTGCCTGCGGCTGGTACAGCAGCAAGCCTTTCCCTTTCTCTCATTCTCCCATCATTCTTCCGAGTGCGTAAGCTGGGGGTGAGCAAAAAACTGTGATGGGACACAGCAGGGACCGGTGACCTGAAACAGCCGAAGGGATTTCCCATAATATATGATATCGTGCCCAGTGACAAAAATGGGGTGGAGGGGTGCTTGTGTTCCATGATAGCCGTTGCTCAGGCACTGGCTAGTCATCAGTCTGCTCACGGGAGGTGGTGAGTGATTACCTTTGTATCGCTGCTTATTTTTTTCCCCACTCTTTCTCTCACTTATTAAACTATCTTTATCCTGACCCACAAGTTTTTTCACTTTCACTCTTAGTGTTCTCCCCCATCCATGGTGGGAGGCAGTGAGTGAGTGACTATGTGGATGCTCAGCTCCTGGCTGGGGAAGGAACCCAACACAAAATTTCCAGATCTAGCTGGGAGTTTTCCATAAAGATAATTTTAAATACACAAACAACTGTAGTTTCCTCAAGACTATAGGTCTTTAAAAGCATATTTCTTATTTTAGCATGTGTTGGAAAATTAAATACATTACCTAAGCAGGAATATTTAATTTTAGTAAACTGACTTCATTTTATTATTATTTTAGCGAAACAGTAAGCCATGTTCCCTATCATTTATGGGGATCAAGTCCACAATTACTGCCTCATGACAGATGTGCTTTGGGTAAGGCTTCCTGTCCACAGAAAGAACTTGGCATTTCCATATTTCAGTCACTGTAGTACCCTGCCGTATAGAAAAATGCAGTTTAGTATTGAACAGACTTGCAAGAAATAGCTGGATCCATATCAGCTGCCTTTAGATATATGTGGTAGGTGTGACTACAGTGAACAGGTCTCTTTGGGTTTTATACTCAGATACAAAGGGGGAAAAAAAAAACAAATAAACAAACAAAAGCATTTTAGGCTATCATCTTGATGGAGATGTTTAGAATAAACCAAAGGAACTGCTCCCTAGCATTGCCTACTTCTATCGGCTACAGAAGGAAAATAAAATGACTCAGGTGAAGACTAAAATTAGGCTTGATGAATCCCATCTTCATTTTTACAAAGAATTTGCATTTGGGAATGCACAGATTCTTCATTTCAATTAAAATACCAGAATTAGGTTCTTTAAAAGAATTCCACAAAATTATATTGAATTTGCCTTCTCCTTCCTATTTTGAGACTAAAAAATGTTTGAATTTTTTGTTTTCTAAAAGTTGAATTTCACTTAGTACTGTTAATTATGGCTTCATTCTTGTACAACATTACCCTATTGCTAATTTTAGACTGTGGTGGAGATCTGGGCCAGGGGGTGTTACAGCTCTGGGCTCTGTGCAAGGGGTCAGTGAGGACTATCCACCACCTCAAACCAAAAGAGTAAAAATGCAAGATTAAAGTCTGCAGTGCTTAAGTGAACTGAAGTGTAAAGCCTTACAGTTGTACTGAATCAGTAATATTTTACATTTGCCCTTACAAAAGAAATAAATAATCCTAAAATACAATGTAGTGGTATGCAATGTGGATTTCTCACATTTATTTGAGGAATATAGGTTCATGAGTTTCTGTTTTAATTAGAACAAGTCATAGGTTTTGTATTTTATTTTGTGACAGGATTTTTTATTATATTCATAGAAGACATTCTTTCTTAACCCACAAATTAGATGAGAAGTAGTATCTCAACATGAAGAGTGATCTAGAATTATATTTTAAAATAAAGTATTTTAATTATAATTGTGATCTGAGAATTAATTTTAAACCCTACTTCACAGTTATTTTTTTATACAGGGAAATAATGTTGCTTTTCTGAACTTTGCGATTATTAGACTATGTCCGAAGAACACAGTTTACTCAATAGTTTCTCTGCAGTTTAAGGAACATTAATACCCTCCTTAATCCAGTCCCTGGGTACCACGATGGTCTTGTGAAATAATTTATTTCACAATAGTCTTTATAACATTAAATGTTAGACTACTCTTCATGTTTAAAATACATTACAGAATCTCAGTGCTGTAATAAAGAGAAATATTTTTCTATTCCCCACCCTAACTTTATTTCTGGATCACGCAGTTCTTCTGTCGATGAGAGGTTTAGTTTTCCCCCTGTGTTTGCAGACCTCTGTTTATCTGTGGACTATTTCGAAAGAGATTGGAAAGGGAATCACAGAAAAGCCTGTTTGTATTCCATGTATAGAATAACACCTATGTGATTTTTCTCAAGCCGTCAAAGCTCCTAAAGAAATGTTAGATATCTACAAACTGGAAAAGACTGGAAAAGACTGGATCAGCTCAAAAATAATTCTGGTTCTCTAGTACTTACTCCACAGGTATGTTCATAGGCAATAGTTACACGTCCTTTGGGAATTCATGTGTTCTAACAATTATTTTTTGTCTTTTCTTGTAAAACAGGAAGTCCAAATCCCCAATCCATTTGTCTTTCTTGGACTATTGGTCTGAATTAATCTTTCCAGAGCCTAAAGATACGTCTATTGGATGAATAAAAGAAAGACAAGCAGCAGCCCCTGTGCCTGATGCCAGGTAGAAGTGATCAGCTCACGTCCACCCTGTGCCAGGGCCAGCCCCTCCCCGGCAGGCTGGCAGCATCCACAGGCACACTCCAGCCCTTGGCAGCTTCAGGCCCAGCTAATGCCTCTAAGTCATAAAATTATCAGCATGTGTGGCAGCGATGGTAGTAGGGATAATTTCAAAGTGCCTGAAATAATGCAAGAATGATATTGCAGTTTGCTAGGGAAAAGTTTTTATATCATAAAAATGAGAATATGACTTCTATGCCCTGGTGTGTGGTGTATGTAAGAGTACTCAAAGGTACGTAACTGATTTAGTCAATATCGTAAGACCACAGGGAATTATGTCAGGCTGACTTTGCGTGGTTGTATTTATATTGACTTATGGAGACAGAACCTGGATGACATTGTCCCCTGAATGGGAATGGACTTGTCCAGTGGAAATCTTGCTGGATCATCCCAGGACAGACCGGGGCAGTGACTTAAGCAGTGTGGAGAATGAAGTCTGGCACTTAAACTTGTTCCTGACTGCGTTATAGCTAGCAATGCCGATGTATACTGAATGACTAGGGTATGCAATATTCCAGATGAGATCTTGTCTGTGATTTCTGATTTATTTCTAGCACAGTTTGGAAAAAATATGATGTTTCTGGTCTAGTCAAGGATTTGTCTTTACAATGACTTTGTCATGATGGTGACTCACCATCATCCTCCTATTGACTAAGAATTTAGGATTCCTTTCTCCGTCTCTCTCTCTCATATTCCAGATAAATTAGAATTATCCCTGTATGCAGACATATTTTTGTCATAGTTGCATTCTAAAACTACTAACGCTCACACAGTCTAGAGCCTGTATTGTGTTTTCTGCACCTCAAATGGACTTGGGATATAGGGAATTAAAAAGATTCTTTGGGCCTTTCATTGCTTTACTAAACCATGTGTGTGGATGTTTGCTGAGATAAAGCTAATGCTAGAAACCTTCCCTTTATGGTCAGATTTGCAAAATACCAATTAAAAGTTGCCAAGCAAATACTGACAGGTTTTCACTGGGAAAAAAACAAAGTATTGTGTAATTGCATCACTGAGCAGGGCATATTTAATAGGAATATTAGGATGCTAAGCCAAAAAAGAGAGAAGAATTTACAATTTCAGCAGACATCAGAACTGCTGCAGCTGTTTAAGGGTCATACATGGGGCTAAATGCTTTGAATTGGCTGAAGTAGATTAAATGTAATTCTGTACCACTAAAGTTTTACAAAGTTCAACTGATGAGCTTCCATTTTATGGATGAAATGTATTTCATTAATCCTGTAAAAGGCCTTGTGACAACTAGACACCTTTTGAACTCCATTTACAGTCAATGAAAGGGTCCCCCAGAAAATGACTCATTCACTCAGGATTCTGCATCTCAGACTAGAGGTACCTGTTTCTCTCAACTGATCATAGAGGTAACCTACAATAACTAACCCCAAATCTGTCTAAATTGAGATAAATCAAGAGAAAGGTGCGTGGCCATATGCACTAAATGATTATATTTCACCTTTTTTCTATATCATTCTTGCTTTCCTCTGTAAAATACATACTCATCTTTTGCTATGTTAACAATGCTTCCACATTGACAGTCATCAATAATCACCATTAGCATAATAACCTTCTTTTTTGCCAAAGAAATAATTTTTTTCTGTACTAGAAAAAAATATTAAATAATGTTTGTGCCAGGATGTTTGTTTTTTTTTTTAAGTAACTCCACTCATAATGTGAATCCAGGCTGCTATTTCTATATCCTACTAAACCTTCTCTTCGATATCCTGTTCCAAATTCTTGCCCATCTTCCTTTGCTTAATCAATTATTTTCCCAATGACAACAGCTCTGTTGATTTTATCTTATTTTCCATTTTTTTTCTATGTATGCAATTTTTCTTTCTTGCAAAATCCATTCTAATATCTTGCACATAGTTGAGGTCATGCTATTCTCTGATGGTATAGCACCTTTACAAGTATTATTAAAAGCTTTGCTACTGCATTTGTAAATTCCTGTGTCTGTTCTTACAAAATTTTAAAGCGGAGCCTAGATTTCTGAGGGGATTTTTTACATCTCAGCCATATTTTATTTCTAGAATCTGTCTTTATTACTCTGTTCAACATCCTTGTCCTTATTGACAAAAAAAAATCAAATAGTTTGGAGACTTTAGATTAAGTTTATAAAAAACTTTTTAATTTTATAAGGAAAATTGCCTCTCTGGGCAACCTGTTCCGGTTTTTGACCACCTTCAGTATAAAGAAAAAATATTTAAAAGGATTTTTTTTTTTTATTTCAGTTTGTGCCCATTGCCTCTTGCCTATTCACCAGGCACCACTGAGAAGACTCTGGCTCCATCTTCTTTACTACCCTCATCAGGTATTTATACACACTGACCCAATCCCTCGCAGTCTTCTCTTCTCTGAGCTCAAGAATCCCAGTTGTCTCAGCCTCTCCTCATATGACTGATGCTCCAAGCCCTTAATCACCTTTGTGGTCCTTCACTGGACTTGCTCCAGTAAGTCCATCTCTCTCTTGTACTGGGTAGCCCAGCACCAGGTACAGCATTCCAGGCATGTCTCACCAGGACCGAGCAGAGGGGAAGGATCACCTCCCTTGGCCTGCTGGCAACACTGTGCCTAATGCAACTCAGGATGCTGCTAGCCTTCTTTGCTGTGAAGGCATGCTTCTGGCTCACGTTTAACTTGATGTCCATCAGGACCCCCAGGTCATTCCCTGACAAACAGCTTTCCAGTTGTTTAGACCAAACCTGATCCTGGCACCTGGGGTTATTCCTCCCCAGATGCAGGTCTTTGCATTTCCCTGTGTTATATTTCATGAAGCTTCTGTTGGCCCATTTCTCCAGCCCGTTGAGGTCTCTTCAAATGGCAGCACAGCCATATGGTGTGTCAGTCACTTCTTCCAGTTTTGTAACATCTGCAAACATGTTGCAGTTCAACAGAATTGGCACTGGTATTGAACCTTGGCACACACTACTGACTGGCCTCCATCTGGACTTGATGTGGCTGATCATAACTCTCTGAGGCTGGCAGTCGAGCCTCGTTTCAATCCGTCTCACTGCCCACTTATCTAGTCTATTTTTTATCAATTCGTTCATGAGGATTTTGCGGAAGACACTGTCAAAATCTGAAGTCAACATAAACAACGTCAGCTAATTTGCTGAGCCAGTCACCTCTTTGCAGAAGGCTAACAGGTTGTTTAGGTATGATTTCCCCTTTGTAGATCTATGTGGACCACTCTCAATCAGTTTATTTCCCTTAATATGATTGGAAATGTATTTTGAGATTATTTCCTTTCTCACTTTCCAGGGGACTGAGGTGAGGCTAACTGGTCTGTAGTTTCCTTGATTCTCGTTCTTACCTGTCTTGATTGGTTTGCTTTTTTCCATTGCCTAAGAACCCCTTGGGATTGCCATGATCTTTCCAAGATAATTGAGGGTGGCCTTGCAATGACATTTTCCAGCTCCATCAGCACTCATGGGCACCCAGGTCCCATGAATTTGTGTATGTTCAGTCTCTTTAAATATTCCCGAATCCTCCTCTACTGAGGGTGACTTTTCCTTGCTCCAGATTTTCCCACAGATTTCCATGGTTTTTGTCACCAGGTTCCCTGCCCTATTCAGCATCAAGCTGGTAGTCCAGGTCTTCCTTTTACTGCTGATGTACCTGTTGAAGCCTTGCCAGATACAACTCCAAATGGGTTTTGCCTTTCCTAATCTCAACCTTGCATACTTGGACAGTGTCTCTATACTCTTTCTGGGATATCTGACCCTGCTTCCACCTCTCATATGCTTCCTTTTTCTTACATTTCAATGTAGTTTATACATGCAAGGCTCAATCCAGGTTCATCCATGCAGCCATCCTGTCATCTTTACCTGATTGGCCACACATTGGGATGGACCATTCACAAGCTTGGAGAAAGTGATTCAACCAACTCTCCTGCACCACTCTTTTGCCTTGTTTCCTCCTTTCAGTATAGAATAGAATGATATCACAAACACCACCCTCTCTCTGGAGCCAAGACTTCCCTCAGCCTTCACATTCCTGATCAATTCATTGTTTGTGATAAAGATACAGCAAAGCATCTGCCTTCATCAGCTTCTCGATCACCCGTCCTAGGAAATTGTCATCAATGCATTCCAGAGACCACCTGGATTGCTTGAGCTCTGCTGTGTTATCCCTCCTGCAGATATTGGGGTGATTTAAACTCCCCATGAGGTCCATGACCTAATAATGTGAAGCTTCTTCCAGTTCACTGAAGAAAGCCTCATCTACCTCTTCCTCATCAGGCAGTCACCCAATACAACATCCGAGTAACGTTGGCATCTGCCTCCTAAACCTGTCCCATCAGCTCTCAGATGGCTCATCATCCATGCCTAGGTAGAGCTCCAGGCATTCTGGCTGCTCCCTCACATAAAGAGCAACTCTTCTTCCCAGGCTGTCCTTCCTAAAGACCCTGTATCCCTCCTCCATTGCAACACTAGAGCTGTATGAGCTGTCCCACCATGTCTCCATGATCCCAAGGAGACTGCAACCCTGCAATTCCACACAGACCTCTAATCCCTCCTATTTTCTCCCCATGCTGTGAGTATGTGGGTACAGGCAGTTCAAAGATACACCCACTTGTGCTGATTTCCCAGAGAGGGTATGAGAGCTCCCCTTGCCACGATGTCACCTCACTACTTCTTATGTGTGTGCATACATTTGAGATGCCCTCCCTTCAGCCCTGTTATGTTGATTGCAAGGACTTTCTTGTCCACTTCTGGATCTTACTATTATAATTCCAGCTTCCAGACACTATTAGTGTCCTTTTTGTCTGTCAAGTCTTTTCTCCACAGAAGTGTCATTGAATATAAGACACTTCTTTTTGAATAATAGAACCTTATCTAAACTTAAACTAAATGTTGTTAAGGTATTAACTAGGACAGTCGTCGGTCTGAAATTATTTGTTCAAAATTGGGGAGAGATCTTGTGCAATCCATTAGACAATTATTTACCCAACTTGTAGTTCATCACAGATGCTCATTAACATATAATGTTGATTCTTTTGCTGGGGGTTATTAAAAGCAGTATTAGCCATATGTGCTTACATTAAAAAAAAAAAAAAAAAATAGTGCTGTGCTTCTTTTGGTTTTGAATTCATTCCTAAGTGTATCATTAGCATTCAGAAGGAATTATAACAGGATAATGACTGGAAAATAACATTTCTAATGATTGCTGTTAAATTTAAAAAAAATTATACATAGGCAATAAAGACTTTAAAAACCTCCTTCGTTGTATATGCTGGTGAATGCATAGATACATATAGGCCTCTTTAGCAAAGATCTTCTTAGGAATGTGCGCTTTACCTGACAAAGAACAAAGCTCATTACCGCTAGAGTAATCAATAACCCCTGCTAATGTGTTCAGCTGGCGACATAGACCAGATCAATAAAACCTGCCACATGCTTTTGTTTTAGGAAATGAAACCTTTTAGTTCTTAATTAAGGGAGAGACCTCACATCCTTAATGATGTTTGCAATGACTATTGCCACAGAGGACAAGGAGAACTGAGTCTGAGGTTTGCTCTAAAAGACTTTGACAAAGTAATAAGAGAGTTGAGTCAAAACTGATCTAAATTTGTTTAATTTATTTTAATGTAGGAAGACTGGGGAAAAATTGTTCAAGAAGAAGGAGACATATTCTGATGAATTACTGTGGTTATTGGAGGAAATAATACTTCCATTAGTGCAACGTGTGTGTCGGCAATCTGACAACAAAGGATACAGAATCCAACCATGCAGGAGCACTTTGTGTGGTACTGGTTGTGGGTCTTTAAGGCATGGCCACTGTAAAATGTAAGTTATTATTGTTAGCTTCATCTCTGTTATTATTCTTCTGGTTTCTGTATAATTCTATGGAACAGAGCATTTTCTACAAGGCAGTTAAGATAAAGGGTAGCACATGTAGAGTGGAGAGCAGGAACAAACTAACAATAATGGCTGCACTAAAAATGGCTCAGCTATGTACAGCTAATAAAAAGGTAAACATATGAAAGGGGGTGAATTACTTTAAATGTTTAATAAAATATCTTATTTGCATGAAAGATGCAAACGAGTTTGTACACATGGGTCTTGATGATGGTGTTACTGTCTTTTCCAATGTTAGTATGTTGGAAAACAACTCAAATCAGAGGCTTATATAACTGCAACTAACCCTTTCATTCCCAGCATAGTTTCTATAATAGATTTGCTGCAATGAATTCTTAGAAGTTCAAATGTGGTTTAAGAGCAGCATATCTAAGGGTTCAGATTTGCAAAGCATTAAACCTTCAGAGAAAGTGACTAACAGTTCACCAGTCTAAGAAGGTGTGGGGATATGGAAAGGAACACAGGATTCAAAAGAATTGCTATGCATCTGTGTAGCAACCTAACAATGCCAAGGCTTCCATTATCAGTAATCCTATAAATGTAAATCTATATGCCTTAACTCACGTGAATGATCATTTGCAGGACCAAGCACAAAGATAATCATTATTAACTGAGAAATAAAAGGCTCTAAAAGAATAATGATTGACTCCTCTTTCATTTCCACAGTATAAGCCACAGCTAAATGTGCTGAAAGCAGTCATATTATAGTAGTTTAAAACCAAGAAATTACATTTAGGCTAGTTGTATGTACAGGGAACACTGTGATGTGGAGGACATCAAGATAAGTAAAGAAGTAAAGAAATTATGTTTCCTGCACAAAAAATGGTATCAAGCATGCAATTTCTCAAAATAAAGTAATTTTTTTTTTTTTTTTTTTTTTTTTTTAATATACATTGCAGTGCTTTGAGAAAAACACTTGCATCTTGAAATGCAAAATCTGGCATATATAAGACCTGATCTTTGTACAGCAAATGTTTGGGGTTTATTTTGTTTTGTTTTGTGTATGGTTTTGGAGTGTGGGCTTTTTTTGGTTTGTGTTTGCGTTGGAGTTTTTTTGGTTGCTTTTGGTTTTGTTTTGGGTTGGGGATTTTTTTTTTTTTTTGTCGCAATGGTGTTGGAGCAGTTCTGGCTGAATAGAAACAAATAACTAAGCCACTATTTTAACTTGTCAAACAACTTTTTTTTTTTTTTTTTTTTCAGGGATGAAGCATTTTTTTTTTTTTTTTTTTTTTTTTTTTTTTTTCCTTTTTAAGCTTAAATAAATTATGAAATGAAGCACTGCAACTAAAATTTGTTTTTTATGATTCCATATGTTGTAAGTGCTTATTCTGGTGAATAAAATATTCACTTGGAAAAAAGCCTACCTGTACTTATCACTAAAAGAAACACAGTAGATATTTTCATAACATTTCTTACCTATCTCGAGCCTGCTTCAAATATAGACATCTAAATTTGATTCAATAGCTTAAATGTAGGTATTGGATGCTTTTCAGTTTCCCTGCAATATCTGAGACATCAAAAATATGACTGGCATTTGACACAAGACCAAGGGTAAACCTCTTGCCTTTCTGGCTGGTTATGATGTGGCATGTCTATATTACATGTCTATGTGTAGGCAAATTATTTGCTTCCCAAGTCAAAACAAACTTCTTTTATAACCAATGGAGTAACATGGGTGAAATGAGATGACCTCTAGAGACACCTCCTGAAGATGCCTACGTTAGGATGACAGGACATCAGGATCATTGGGAAGTGCTGCTCTCTCTCTGATGGAAGTGCTGCTCTCTCTCTGATGGAAGTGCTGCTCTCTCTCTGATGGAAAGATAAGTTGCTTGATGATTTGCCTAGGTCGCATACTTAATTCTTGGTGGGAAAAAAAAAAAAAAAAAGTTTTACCTCCTATGAAAGTAACAGCACCTCTGCATGCTTTAATAATATATTCTGTCTGAAGCCACGGAGGACCTTGCTGTTAACTTGAATAATAGCAAGGGTGGACATTTTATTCTTATGAACTAAGGTACAACAATACAGTAACTAATCTATTTTTGAACAAGATATTTCAAGCCTCAAATTTTTCATGCCTCCATGTATCTTTAGATGCTCATATAGTACACCATTGACAAACTGAAAATAGTCTATTTTAGAAGATTATACTATATAAAATACAAGCTAACTTTCTGAGAAAATGAAGAAGGGAAAAATAGCTCAAAGAGGCTATATTTCAACCAGATGAGGAAGCTTAGTAAAGAAATATGATCAAAGCAATTTAATATATGCCTGCCAGAAATAATAGGTACATATTAAAATTTCCACTTTTAACTTTGGGTATGGTTGTTTAAAGATTTGCATATATCCATAGCTGTTGAACATTTTTCTTTCTACAGATACTGTGAAGCAACTTGAAACTCAACGGAATCTGGAAAAAAAAGAGTCATGAGAGGAGGAGAGCGGGTGCCAGGGAGACCTTCAGGATTAACATGTCTGTGCTGAATATTTAATTAGCCAGGGATAACAACAGATAATTATGAAATCAGGCAAAGTTATACATCATTTTATAATTCATGCGGGTGTGCCATAAAATTACAAGCATTTGTACTTTTAAAAAACTAACCGTGTGTTTAATGCAAATGTAATCACGCTAATGTGATTCACATTCTTTAAAGTGCACATTGGGAGAGTGGGTAATAATGAGAGGCTTTGTAAACAAAATCACTGGGAGATACTAGATGTAGCACTACTAAAGCATATTATTTATTGCAAAATTTGGAAGAGAAAAAATGACCTGTAATCAGCTTTTCATTTGCCTTTTTTAATTCTCATGTATTTTAGGATTGCATTATTCCTTTTAATGTTCATATATCTGTTAGTGCTCCTAGTAGAACTAGTCTAGTCAGAGCTCTTTTCCACCTTGCAGAGACCTTGGATATGTAAGTCCAGGAGAAGGGCTGAGTGAACAGAGGGTGTGAGGACATGTTCGTACCTTTTCACTTTAAGTCAGCTGGTTAAAGGGAAGGAGACGATCTCTTCTGAACTGTCTCTTGCAGAAGCTCTGGTGACTCCAGGGGGAACCTTAGCCTATGTAGATAGAGTTATAGAACGCATTTATATATAAAGTTATAATAAATGGAAACTGGAAGGTGATTAACTGTCTAAGGTTAGTTGTTACCTTAATGTCTAAACCCAGGTTGCCGGTGGCTTCTAGGGTACCAAAGAGTTTCTAAAATATTCACATAGGATGGCAAATATGATCTTCTGGTGAGTGGCAGCTGGAGGGAATGGGAATTCCCTAGACCTTCTAAAATGGCACAAAACACATGTTTAGACCACTGAATCCCACCATGGGTATCTATGGTCAGGTGAATTAAATAGAGTTTCATTCCCCACTAACAATATTGAATAGAACTAGATGAACTATGATATCTAGTGCACTCCTAGGCTTAAATATTGGTGTCTTAATCTCAAATGGGATCCTAATATTGATGCCTAAAGTCGAGGGATATGACTGTAATGAGACCAACAGCTTGACAGTCTGCAGAATGTTGCCAGCAGGTCAAGGGAGGTGGCTTTCCCCTCTCTGCTCAGTCCTGGCGAGACAGCCTGGAGTGATGAGCCCGGTGCTGGGCTACCCAGTACAAGAGAGACATGGACTTACTGGAGCAAGTCCAGTGAAGGACCACAAAGGTGATTAAGGGTTTGAAACATCTGTCATATGAGGAGTGGCTGAGACAACTGGGATTCTTGAGCTCAGAAACGAGGAGACAGAGGGATTGAGTCATTGTGTATAAATACCTGATGGAGGGAATAAAGAAGATGGAGCCAGAGTATTCTCTGTGGTGCCAAGTGAACAGGCAAGAGTCAATGGGCACAAAAGGAAATGCAAGAAATTTCATTTAAACATGAGTTTTGGTTGGTTTGTTTGTTTGTTTGTTTTGGGGGTGTTTTTTTTTTGTTTTTTTTTTTTTTTTATGGTGAAGGTGGTCAAACACTGGAACAGGTTGCCTAGAGAAGCTGTAGAATCTCCTTCCCTGGAGATATACAAATCCCAACTGATATGGCCCTTGGCAGCTTGCTGTAGGTGACTGCTCTGAGCAGTGAGTTGAACTTAATCTCTGGAGCTCTCTTACCACCTCAGATGTTCTGTAATTCTGTTCTGCTGACTTGTGCAAGGAAGGAAGAGCTTTAGAAGGAAGAGCTAGTTAGGAATCCCTCTGCCAGGAAAGTGGTTTTTCTGGTATCTATAAATACAACAATGCAAGCAACTAAACAGGATTTCCTTCATTTGTGCTCACTTGCATCCAGTATCCAACAATACCTACACTGTGGACATAGAAGAATGTAATACTGTAGCTTATCTTGTAACCTGAAAAGCAAAGCAAAGTGTCATTGTGTAGAGCCTTTTCTCTCTCCAATGTACCATTTTGTTAGAAATGTGATTTTAATGCCTTATAAATGTATGTAGGTCAGAACATGGGGTCTAACTAAAGGTTTTATACAGATTCCTAGATCTCTGCTCATAAGCAAAATATATGGGAGTTATCCAGAATAGGTTTGTGAAGGATTTGCTTACTGGTAAATAACGACTCTTCATATGGCTCCTGGTTCTTGATATCCAGATCATTCACACAACTATTATTTAATTTCTTTATTTTATTTTGAAGCATTCCAACTACTTACCTTAAAAATGGTATCATGAAATGGTTCACAACAGGATTCTTTCAGAAGTCAGTAGAAATGAGACTGCACTGGATTTGCCACTTTATAATGCTTATAGTTCTTCAACATTATCGCAACACTAATGTTCTCAAACACTACTACTCCTCATAAAAGCATAAGAATGCTGTATTTAGTCAGTTCAAAGATCCATGCAATTCACAGTCTGTGTTCCATAGTAATAGAAAGCTGCAGAGTAAGTACGGGTAAACCATATATGGTACCTTCCCTTAATAGTCTCCTGTTATATCATTCATACCCCAAATTATTAATGATGACTCCATTATTTAGACATTATATGTTCTAAATCTATAAAGTACTGTATAAACAAAAAGTGCTAAATAAATGTGTTAATGCCTGTGAGGGAAAAACGATCCAACAAAATTCACCTGAAGAAAGAGGTGTTAGTGTAGTTTCTGTTTTGTTTTGCTAAATCTTTTCTTAAATGCCTTCACTGAGTTGTTCCTATCCAAATATACTCCTGCAACAGTGACTCAACTACATATATATTTTCAGTCCTTTGTGATACAGAACTTAGTTCTAACAAGTTTTTCTTCACAGAGGGGCAGGCAGTGAGATTTAAGATGTCGGAATACCTTCTGCCACTTGAAGACTCTCAGCAGATTCTCCATGGAAACCCTTTAGCTTCAATCCCATTGCATTTAAGATTATGTTGTAGATGATAGGGAGGGGAAAAACAAGCTCACTTATGGCTGCACCCCCAACTCCGATTTCAGTTCAAAAAGTGTAAATTATATTTGCAAACTGATAATACCTTGTTTTTCAACTATAAACAGAGCCAGTCATTTTGTGAAGAGTGGTTGGTATTTTTCCTCTACAACACTGTAATCAAAACTCTTTCTAGGGCAAGACCTTCCAGCATTAGGCTTAAAAAGATTTTTTTAAATTTTTATAGCTGACTCATAAACCCTGAAAAATGGATCTTATAATGGAAATGCTGACATAACATTAACCATAGCAGCAAGAACAGCACCACAGTAATTTATTTACATGTTGCTTTTCAATTACTTTGCATGCTATTGTTATCATTTTTATGGCAAGTATTATTTTTCAACAAGTTTCTGATTTGCAATTTTATACTGCAATCTTTACAGTTGGCTGGGGTCTTCTTACAAATTAATTACACTGTTCAAGGAAATTGCTTAGGCCTAGAAAACTGACACAATTTATTATTGTTTCCAAAGGGAAAACTTAATGTCTTCACTACAATATGGGCCCTATTGTAGTTATCTCTGTAGTGGTTAAGTATAATAAGACAAATAATAATGTAATAATAATTCTTAAAAATCATTGGCAGACATCTGTTCCAGTCAGAAAAGATTGCTGGCTTAATTCTCTCCTCAGTTTCAAAGATTTAATATTGGTATAATTCCAATTTCTGTGAATTTATTACAGATTGTACCACTTAGAAGAGCTAAACCTATCCCTTTTCTAATGGAATGAACTAAAATCTGAAGGAATATACATAAATCACAGAATTAAACCTCAAGATTTATGGGGAAGGAGAGAACAAGGACTTTATTCATAACAGAATTATAAGAAGAATAATTACACTATCTTAGGTGTCTGTAAACTATTAACACAGAAGTACAAGGAGGTACTTCAGGTCTGGATTCATGATCAAAATGATGGCTTAACTGTTATCACAGAGACTTTGTGGGATATGTTGCACATCTGACACAGATATAGAAGGATACAATTTGTTCGGGAGACAGACAAGGAAAAAAGGCAGGAAATATGTTTTATATCGAAGGTGTCAGTACTAGCTTAGATGCTACATGAGAATAGACTGAAAATCTGTGACTAATGTTAAAATGGAAAAAGAAAAAGGAACTGCTATGGCTGAGAATTACTCTAAGCCACCAAATACATACAATGAGTAAAACCCAGGACAGAATCTTTTTGTAACAAATAGACAAATGAGCAAAGTGTCATAACTAGTAATAAAGGGAATATTTAGTTTTCAAGAGGCATGTTGGGAGCAGGGAAAGGAAAATGGATTGTTTAGGAAGATTTTGGAATTAGTTAAAGTATTTAAACAGAAGGCAGAGACATTTACGAGACAGGCAAGCTCTTCTGTACTGATTCTATTAAAATGGGAAGAAGTTGCTGAAAAGAAGGTAACAGTGACATTACAATATGATCCTTAACAAAATAATGGTTAGAGAACAGCAAAATAAGAACAAGGAAGTCTAAGAAAAAAAACCCTCAGAACTGGTAAGGAAGGAATGTATATATATACATGTTGAAAGTGTGCAGGAGCTTTTAAAAGAAAGAAGTGTGAATTATTCCACTTCAGGTGGTGGCTAGGGGAAGCAGCAATAGATTAACTCATCTAAAAAAAGTTATCATCTTTGTTGTCCTTAAGTTCACAAATGCTAACATGACCGAATACTGAGAAGTAATATTAAGGGAAGCATTCACATGGGACTGTAGGCCTTGATGAGAGAAGAGTTGCAACTATGGGAGAAATTTCTGAAAAATGTCAGTCTGTAAGTACATTAACAGTAAAAGGAAGGAAGATGTTAGTCTGCTAATGAGTGCAGAGGAATTTCGTGTGCTAGCACATGTGTTTGCAGCCTTGTTTGTACCACTTCTACTGGGAAGATATGACCCACAACCCAAATCTGACTGTAGACTTGGAGAAGCTTAGATTTCCATGTGCTCCATTGCATTCCATTTAACTTCAATTATAAGGTGAACTCAAAGAAAGACTTCTCCAATGAAATGCAAGACGTTCAAAATGTGAAGTCTAAAAACTAATACAGAAATCTAATAGTGAAAAAGAAATAGTGGTACACTTTCTACACCCTTGTGTTAACTGTATCAAGGTAAAATGATTTTGTTTTAGAGCACTGAAGGAGTACGAGGGAGAATTTGATTTTTTCTTGATTGGACAGTTTCTTTCCCCCTGATCGATCTTACCTGATGCTTCATGATGTTACAGAAAATGTCAAAATATGCCTCTTCAGTTTCAAGATCTTCTCACTTTATCTGTATTATTAATGCTATCTGTTCTATGTTAACATTCAGAAGTTGAAGAAATTACAGCATGAATAGACAAGACAGCAAAGAGTGCAAGAAAGGCTTGCAGCATTCCTCTGAAGTACATATTTTTTACTCATACTGCCTACCCGCACTGTCTACTGCAACTCTGCCAGGGGATGAATAAAGCAAATATCGAAGAGTGAGTCATCTTGACATGCAGGTGAGGGTTTCAGAGACTTAGTAGCACCAATCAGTAATTATCTATGCAGAGGTGAGATAGTATATATTACATGCATAAACTTGTAATTTTATTTCATCAGGCATTCCCAGGCACTGCCTGATAAGGGGTGTGTCTGTATACATCAATCTAGTGAGGTTAGAAGTAAACAATCTTTCTACTATGCCCATATTAACTTAAAAGAGCAATGACTGTTTCTCCTCTTTGCTCACCTCATTAATATGTAGTCTTGTATACGGTGTGCTACTGCCAACTCTATGCATACACGGTAGCCTCTGCCTGTTTTATTTATTTGATATAACTCACCTTCTGCAGCGAGATCCCACTTTACACATCTTCATTTTGACAACACGGGTATTCCAAGGGAACATCTCTAAGATTTTCTGAATAGCTAGATTATATCTCCTAGGCAGCCAGAAGTGATTCCAGGAGGGTTTTAGACATTGATCCAAAGCTCACAGGAATGTCCACTCTCTTCCAATGACTTTGCAAGATTTAGGATCAGGCCCATGATCCTAAATGTGATAAAAAGCTGGCCTCCACACAAAAAGAAGCCTCAAGGAGCAATGGCAAAGAGGAAGCCCCAATAACACCCTGACTTGGCTGCTCCCAGGGCATTGTAAGAGAGCGACAACCCCCCAAAGTCTCATTCTCACACTAAAGAATCCCAGGGAACAAGAGCAGGGAGGAGCCCCAGTGACCCTGCCACAGATGTGAGCCTCAACCAGTTTCCACAGGGCTCTCCCAGGGAAACTTCAGCCAGGGGACACCTGTCACCACAAACAACATGAGAGGATTCCCATCACCCCACAGACTGAGGGGTCACTGCCATCAAGGGGATGGCGTTCAGTACGCAGTGGATGGGAAGGGCATTTTGAGACTGCACAGGATTTACTAGATGTTTTAGGGACAAACCAAGGGTGGGAAAAGGGACAGATCAGGGTAGCTTGGGGAGGAAAAAGTGGAAAAAAAAAGGGATAAGTGAATAAAGGAGCTGGTTTTGTACAAGCAAGGGCTAGTCAGTGCACATGCTTGGCCATACCCTGTGCCTGACCAGTATGTCCTGGCTTCTTACAAAACACCATTTCTAGCTTTTTCCTGAGTGAAGGTCTCTCTGTCCTGTGCGCAGATGTGTGTATGGGAGTCTCAGTGACAGCCCCTGGGGCTGGGACCAGGAGTCAGAGCGGTCCATGAGTCCTTGGTGACAGCAACTGTCATGAGCATGAACATGATTGTTAAGTGAAGATTCTTTTGGACAAACCAGAGAGTAGGTGATGTGGGCTGGGGACCGAGGGGAGGATGTGTGTCCCTGAGAGTGAGACCACAGGAGGAGGTGGCAGCTGGAGGGGTCCAGGCTGACTGCTGGAGAGACCATAGGGCCTGGGGTTGCACTGGGAGACTTGCTGGTGTGTGTATGTGTACATTCAAGGGTATGTGTACCTGCAGCTAAGGTGGGTCTGTGGCCTCAAGAATTTGTATGTCCATGTACCAGCAAATGGGGAGACTGGGATCCAGGAGCAGCTACTGGGCAGGCTGGCTGTCTGAGCCCAGCTACCGGAGCTGTCTAAATTATGCATAGGTATATATACCACACTATATGATCTTCATCTTGATCAGGTGGAAAAGGGAGTACGATGAGACTGTTGGTGCTACTGGTGTTTCTGTGAGTGCTCGGTGTTTCTGCGTTGATCTGTGTGTCTGGCTGTGAATATATGTATTTGGGTGGTATATAGACGTACTCCATGGGCCTCTGTTTAATGGGAATACAAGCTCAGCCTTGCTGCTGGTTGGACCTCGGGGACTAGAGCTTTCACAGGT
This sequence comes from Podiceps cristatus, assembly GCA_000699545.1. NCBI lineage: Eukaryota > Metazoa > Chordata > Aves > Podicipediformes > Podicipedidae > Podiceps > Podiceps cristatus. The sequence goes on from KL258319.1 coordinate 36,262, forward strand.
TCACGCTAGAAGGCTTCTGGATCCGGCAACTCCCTAACATCTGTAAATCAAGGATTTCATTAATTTACCCAAACCCAGTGTTGCATATCAAGGAAACAAACCTTACTTGGTCTGTGTTCCCTGAAATGAACTTAGAGCATACAAACATTTAATGACCTATAATATATAGCCATATTAAAACTAAGATTAGGTTTATGTGTCTCCTCTCTCTCTGTATGCATTTACATAGAATGTAGGCTTAAGCTAAAACCCACATTATTTAAAGAAAAGGACTAAGCTATATCTAGATTCTCCAGGGGCATGGTGACTAAAAAGTTTAGCAGCTCATTTCTAAATCTATTATAATGTACAGCTAAAATCCTAGAGTCACAATCCTTGGTAATTACTCTGCCATCAATGGCCATTTTGCCAACACCAGATCTTTTGTTATTTCTCTTCTCTCTTTTTTATGATTTTCTTCTTAAGGGACACTAAAGTCCACATCCAGCTTAACATGAGCCAGCAGTGTGCCCAGGTGGCCAAGGCGGCCAACAGCATCCCAGCCTGCATCAAGAATAGTACAACCAGCAGGGCTAGAGAAGGGATTGTCTCACTGTACTCGACACTGGTGAGGCCGCACCTCGAGTGTTGAGTTTGGGGCACTGCAGTGTAGGAAAGACATTGAGGTGCTGGAGAGGCATCTTTCAAAGAAGGGCACCTTCCAAAGAAGGGCAATGAAGCTGGTGAAGGGTCTGGAGCACAAGTCCTATGAGGAGCGGCTGAGGGAACTGGGGTTGTTTAGTCTGGAGAAGAGGAGGCTGAGGGTAGACCTTCTCTCTCTCCACCACTACCTGAAGGGAGGTTGTAGAGAGGTGGGTGTGGGTGTCTTTTTCCCAAGTAACAGGAGAGAGGACAAGAGGAAATGCCCTCAAGTTATGCCAGGGGCGGTTTAGATTGGATATTAAGAAACATTTTTTTCCTGAAAGGGTTGTCGGGCACTGGAACAGGCTGCCCAGGGAGGTGGTGGAGTCCCTGGAGGTATTTAAGAGATGGGTAGATGAGGTGCTTAGGGACATGGTTTAGTGGTGGTCAGGCACGGTTGGACTCAGTGATCTTAAAGGTCCTTTCCAACCAATGGATTCTACGATTCTATGAAGACAAATGGTAAGAGGAAACAAATAAAAAAGCAAACAAAAAACCAAAAGCAAACAAAAAAAACATGAGAAAAAAGAATCCATGCTGCATAATGTTTGAATGGCCTTTAACAAGTTACTGTAGAAATGAACTTCATTATGAAAAATCATTCAATTCAAGCTTCTAATTTACTTTGTAAATTTAAATTTCATGTAAATACTCAAATTCTATGAAGATCAAATGTAGTCTAAAATTACACTTTTCACAGTTCAAGAAAATTCATACTCAAAACACTCAAGAATCCAATGCCATAGCCTGAGTGCCATGTCTTAGAGACAAGCAATTTTTATTATATAACAGCACTCCCCTCCCCTTCAGAAACTCTCTAGTGAGGGAAGGGAAATAAGGCACTTTAAATTCAAAGTTTTAAAGACTTTGATGATATGTCTGGCATTTCATCTCCCAGCTAAAGAAGAGATCGATACTTTTTTTTTTTAAAAAAAAAAAAAAATAAAGAAAAAAAAAAAAGAAAGAAAGAAAGAGAACTCCACTAGATGATCAAGCTGAGGAGGAGCTCAAACAACAGAAACCACAAAACCATACTGGTCCTTGAGTCTGCTGTGTACTTGGTAGTAGGTTCTCTTTCTTGATTCACACTTGGAAAAGCAAAGAGCATGAAGCATTTAGCTTAGGCAGATCAGCAATGCCACTGCTTTTTTATTGTCTGGTGCATTTGTTGGCAGCTACTTCGCTTATTTGTGTGTAGTTTATCACAAAGAATAATTTCAAATAGACATTCAGAATGTATTTGCAAATTTTTTTTTTTTTTTTTTTTTTCTGTGGATTGCTTACTCTAGTGATTTTTTGGACCTAAAAAACTCTGCTTCTCTAAAATTACTTCCTTCCATGGTTACTTCCATGACTTATAAATATCTTAATGGCATCCAGACCTTTGCAAACATTGCTACCTATACTTTCCAAATAAGTCAACCTCTGTCTGCCATGTAAAATCTAAAGCATCCTATTAGGCAATACAATGTACACACTGACCAACTTTACTGATCATATACTGCACTGTGATGATACCTGAATGCTCATAGCAACAGAGACCTGAAAATTAATAAGGCAGCTAAAAAAAAAAAAAAAAAAAAACAACAAACTAAAAACATCTCTAAGACTTTTTGTCTGGACTTTTCCAGTTATTTTCACCATTTCAGTGAGAACAGAAGAAATTCTAGCTAATTTCATTTAGATATGTTCTCCCCATTTGTGGAGATAATTTGCTAATTATTACCTTATAATTTAAGGCTAGATTCTGAAAATATCTTATTCTTTACATTGTTTCATGGAAATCAAGGCACTGTTCAATAAGAATGAGGTTATCGGGAGCTAGCCCTGCTGGAGAAAACCTTAGGCAAAACATGTGTTCATACAAACCATTCATTAAATGACTGTGAATAATGAAGAAATTAATAGAATTTGGTGTCTATTCACAGACAATTCACTAACGGGTTGGGTTTGACAAACTACCACAAATACTTAACACCAGCAATGCATATAATCTCTCCAGCTGTATGCGTATTTTGGATTAATAGAGAGATTTTTCAGACCCATTTTTTCCCCTACATCATCCATTTGTTTTGTTCTGTTTGTACAGTTTGCACAAAATTGCTCAGCTTGTGGTCTATAGCCAGCAATTAACACCACTTAACAGCTGTTAAATAGGGTAATCGCCTGTTGTTATCCTCACGTAGCTCAATTCCAGCACTAATTGCTCTCAGTGCACCACTCAAACCCACCAAAACACCAGGTATGATCTGCTGAAGATGGTCTGATGTGAAATGTGTTTTACTTCCCCCCACGCAAGGATCAGTTCATCTGGCTACTAACATCTACAGAGAGAGGAAGCACATGGGAGCACTGGGAAGTATTCCTCTTGGGGAAAGCAGGAGGTGGGTGAGCCCACAGCTGGTCAGGTTTGGTGGATAAGACGAATTGCAGGTAAAAGCACAGACAGCAACTAGTGCCTGTGTGAACATCACTGGCTCTATTGCTGCCCTGGTTTAAAGTGAGAGAAGGAAATAAATTATAAAGCACAGCACCCCATGTGATCCCCACATCATTCCTG